>JAOPSE010000053.1:17008108-17253184 GCA_029449295.1 Zea luxurians
GCTTCGCTCCTCCTCGACGCGCAGTGCCTCACCCTCGGGGGCCGAGGGTGCCTCCTGAACCGAGGGCGCCTCGGGTCGAGCTGAGGGTGCCTCGTAAGCCGTGGGTGCCTCGAACTGGGCCGAGGGTACCTCGGGCTCGGACGTGTCATCGATCTTGACGGAGGGTTGATGCAGGTCTCGGGAGAAGACGTCCGGGGGAACCGTCATTCGCCCCGAGGCTATTTTAGCCAGCTCGTCTGCAGTCTCGTTGTAGCGCCGAGCGATGTGGTTGAGCTCGAGCCCGTAGAACTTGTCTTCTAGGCACCGAACCTCATCGCAGTAGGCCTCCATCTTCGGGTCGCGGCAATGGGAGTTCTTCATGACTTGGTCGATGACGAGCTGCGAGTCACCACGAGCGTCGAGACGTCGGACCCCTAGCTTGATGGCGATCCACAACCCATTGACCAGAGCCTCATATTCGGCCACATTGTTGGACGCCGGGAAGTGGAGGCGTAGCACGTAGCGTAGATGCTTTCCGAGGGGTGAGATGAAGAGTAGGCCTGCGCCGGCCCCTGTCTTCATCAGCGACCCGTCGAAGAACATGGTCCAGAGCTCCGGTTGGATCGGAGCCGTCGGTAGCTGGGTGTCGACCCATTCAGCCACGAAGTCCGCCAAGACCTGGGACTTAATGGCTTTCCGAGGAGCGAACGAGATTGTCTCGCCCATGATCTCCACCGCCCACTTTGCAATCCTACCCGAGGCCTCTCGCACTGGATGATCTCTCCCAGGGGGAAGGATGACACCACAGTTACCGGATGAGACTCGAAGTAGTGTCGCAGCTTCCGTCGCGTTAGGATCACCGTGTACAGCAGCTTCTGAGCTTATGGGTAGCGGATCTTGGTTTTGGACAGTACCTCGCTGACGAAGTAGACTGGCCTCTGAACGGGCAATGCATGCCCCTCTTCTTGCCTCTCGACCACAATCGCGGCGCTAACCACCTGGGTGGTCGCGACGACGTAGACCAGGAGGGCTTCTCCGGCAGCTGGGGGCACCAAGATAGGCGCCTTTGTGAGGAGCGCCTTCAGGTTCCTGAGGGCTTCCTCGGCCTCAGGGGTCCAAGTGAAGCACTCGGCCTTCCTTAAGAGGCGGTACAGAGGTAGACCTCTTTCGCCGAGGCGTGAGATGAAGCGGCTCAGAGCCGCGAGGCATCCCATGACCCTCTGTACGCCTTTCAAGTCCTTGATGGGTCCCATGCTGGTAATGGCTGCGATCTTGTCCGGGTTGGCTTCGATGCCCCGCTCGGAGACGATGAACCCCAAGAGCATGCCTCGGGGCACCCCGAAGACACACTTTTTGGGATTGAGCTTGACGCCTTTCGCCTTGAGACATCGGAATGTCGTTTCAAGGTCGGAAAGGAGGTCGGAGGCTTTCCTCGTCTTGACTATGATGTCATCGACGTAGGCCTCGACCGTGCGGCCAATGTGTTCGCCGAACACATGGTTCATGCACCGCTGGTACATCGCGCCCACATTCCTCAAACCGAACGGCATGGTGACATAGCAGTACATGCCGAAGGGTGTGATGAAGAAGTCGCGAGCTGGTTGGACTCTTTCATCTTGATTTGATGATACCCTGAGTAGGCATCAAGGAAAGACAGGGTTTCGCACCCAGCAGTGGAATCCACGATTTGGTCGATGCGAGGCAGAGGTAGGGAACCTTCGGACATGCTTTGTTGAGACCAGTGTAGTCTACACACATCCACCATTTCCCCCCTTTCTTTCTCACAAGCACAGGGTTGGCAAGCCATTCGGGATGGAATACCTCTTTGATAAACCCTGCCGCCATTAGCTTGTGAATCTCCTCGCCTATGGCTCTGCGCTTCTCCCTCGTCGAATCGGCGCAGCGGCTGCTTGACGGGTCGGGCTCCGGCTCGGATGTCCAGCGAGTGCTCGGCGACATCCCTCGGTACGCCGGGCATGTCCGAGGGACTCCACGCGAAGACGTCGGCGTTCGCACGGAGAAAGTCGACGAGCACTGCTTCCTATTTGGGATCGAACCCGTAGCCGATCCGGATCCGCTTGGAGGTGTCGTCGCTGGGGTCGAGGGGGACAACTTAACCGTCTCCGCTGGCTCAAAGTTGCCGGTGTGACGCTTTCATGTCTGGCACCTCCTTAGAGAGGCTCTCTAGGTCGGCGATGAGGGCCTCGGACTCGGCGAGGGCCTCGGCGTACTCCACGCACTCCACGTCGCGTTCGAACGCGTGTTTGTACGTAGGGCCGACGGTGATGACCCCGTTGGGGCCCGATCTTGAGCTTCAGGTAGGTGTAGTTGGGGACGGCCATGAACTTCGCGTAGCATGGCCTCCCCAGTACCGCGTGGTAGGTTCCTCGGAACCCGACCACCTCGAACGTCAGGGTCTCCCTTCGGAAGTTGGAGGGTGTTCCGAAGCAGACGGGAAGGTCGAGCTGTCAGAGGGGTTGGACGCGCTTCCCAGGGATGATCCCATGGAAGGGCACACCGCCTGCCCGGACAGAAGACAGATCAACACGCAGGAGCCCGAGGGTCTCGGCGTAAATGATGTTGAGGCTGCTGCCTCCGTCCATGAGGACCTTGGTGAGCCTGACGTCACCGATGACGGGGTCGACGACGAGCGGTATTTCCCCGGGCTCGGCACATGGTTGGGGTGATCGTCTCGATCGAAGGTGATGGGCTTGTCAGACCAGTCTAGATAGACTGGCGCCGCCACCTTGACCGAGCAGACCTCCCGGCGCTCTTGCTTGCGGTGCCGAGCCGAGGCGTTCGCCGCTTGCCCACCATAGATCATGAAGCAGTCGCGGACCTCGGGGAACTCTCCTGCCTGGTGATCTTCCTTCTTGTCGTCGTCGCGGGCCTTGCCACCCTCCGCGGTGGCCTGGCCCTGTGGAAGTGGCGCCGAAGCATGACGCACTCCTCAAGGGTGTGCTTGACGGGTCCCTGGTGATAGGGGCACGGCTCCTTGAGCATCTTGTCGAAGAGGTTGGCACCTCCGGGGGGCTTCCGAGGGTTCTTGTACTCGGCGGCGGCGACAAGGTCCGCGTCGGCGGCGTCGCGTTTCGTTTGTGACTTCTTCTTGCCCTTCTTCTTGGCGCCGCGCTGAGTTGACGCCTCGGGAGTACCTTCCGATGGGCGGCCCTGGGGCTGCATTGTCCTTTCGGAAGATAGCCTCGACCGCCTCCTGGCCGGAGGCGAACTTGGTGGCGATGTCCATTAGCTCGCTCGCCCTGGTGGGGGTTCTTGCGGCCCAGCTTGCTCACCAGGTCAAGGCAGGTGGTGCCAGCGAGGAACGCGCCGATGACATCCGAGTCGGTTACGTTGGGCAGCTCGGTGCGCTGCTTCGAGAATCGCCGGATGTAGTCTCGGAGAGACTCTCCCGGCTGCTGTCGGCAGCTTCGGAGGTCTCAGGAATTCCCGGGGCGCACATACGTGCCCTGGAAATTGCCGGCGAAAGCTTGAACTAGGTCGTCCCAGTTGGAGATCTGCCCCGGAGGCAGGTGCTTCCAACCAGGCGCGAGCGGAGTCGGAGAGGAACAGAGGGAGGTTGCGGATGATGAGGTTGTCATCGTCCATTCCACCCAGCTGGCAGGCCAGACGGTAGTCCGCGAGCCACAGTTTCGGTCTCGTCTCCCCCGAGTACTTTGTGATAGTAGCCGGGGGTCGGAACCGGGTCGTGGGAACGACGCCCGTCGAATGGGCTCGGCTGAAGGCTTGCGGACCGGGTGGTTCGGGCGAGGGACTCCGATCCTCCCCGCTGTCGTAGCGTCCCCCACGCCTAGGGTGGTAGCCTCGGCGCACCCTCTCGTCGAGGTGGGCCCATCGGTCACGGTGGTGGTGCTCGTTGCCGAGGCGACCCGGGGCCGCAGGCCGCGGTGTTGCGCGTGCGCCCGGTGTAGACCGAGGCTTCCCGCATGAATCGGGAAGTCGCAAGCATGAGGTTCCGAGGGGTACCCCTGCCTTCGGGAGGTAGAGCTCTCGGCCCGGTCGGACCGCGGCGCCTTCCAGGAGATTCCTTGAGCTCTCCCTGGATTCGCCGCCCCTCGGTGGTTGATGGCTCTGGCATCGCGCGAAGAAGCATTGCTGCTGCCGCCAGGTTCTGGCCGACTCCACTGGATGCGGGTGGTGGCCTGATCCTGACGTCGTCGGTGATGCGACGCTGGAAGCCCTGGGGTAGATGACGTATTTCTCCGGCCGGAGGGTTGGCCCGCCCCATGCCTGCCCAACGTCCCGACGGATTGGCTCCAGCGCTCCTGCTCCCTCGTCGAGCCCCGGCCTGCACCCCGCGGATTTGCTCGAGCTGTGGGTCATGACCCCCCGCCTGAACGGGGACCACAGCTAGCTCCCGTGGCATGTCAACGCGAGGCACCGGCCTAGGGAGGTCACCGTCCTCCGGCATGCCAAGATTGGTTGCCTTCAGGGGACCCCCTAGATCGACGTGGAAGCATTCGCGACTTGGGCCGCGGTCCTCGTCACCGAGGCTACGGCTACCGTCGGAACAGTCGGAAAGGCAATAGTCGCATGCGGTCATGAAGTCCCACATGGCACTAGGGTTGCCAAGTCCAGAGAAATCCCAACAGATGCTGGGTTCGTCGTCTTCCTCGGATCTAGAGGGCCCGTAGGTCGAGACGTCCGTTAGCCGGTCCCAAGGTGACCGCACACGAAACCCCAGAGAGTCTGGATTTGCCTCTACGGAGAGCACCCGCCAAAGCGAAGTCGCTAGACGGGTTGAGGCTGAAACCGAAAGACGCGGGATGGGAATCGATCGGTACCTTTTGGTCGACAGGAGGCGATAAGGTCACGTCGGGGACTGACTGCGCCGTCGTCTCAGGTACGAGGGTGACGTCCAGCAAGCTTTTCGCGAGCGTAGCTGGCGTCGTCCGCTTGCTCGGGATTGGCGTGTCGCGGGGAGACGGCGCTCGCCTTCGTCTCAAACGCCGAGGTCGACGCCCGGTGCGCCCCCCGTTGGTGGTGCCGGGACCATCGACTCGCTCGACAGCCGACGAGGCGCTGCCTCCTGCTTGGCCTTGGTTGCCCCGCCTCCTCCTCCGTCGGCGGGGGAGAGGACAGAGTGAGCTCGAAGGTTGCTCTTCCACCACGCGGGGAAGACGTCGCCGCTTCGCCCACTGGCAGGCGGGTTGTTGGCCGCCACCGTTGTTGTCGCACGGCGGTGGAAGGAGTATCATGTCGTAGCTGCCGTCGAGGGATATGAACTCAAGACTTCCGAAACGGAGCACCGTCCCGGGTTTGGAGAGGTTGCTGGAGACTGCCCATCTGGAGCTTGACGGGAAGCTGTTCGTCAACACGCAGCAGGCCCCTACCTGGAGCGCCAACTGTCGGCGTTCCGAGACCGGGGGGTCCCTGGGCCGACGAGGTGAATGTCAACGCGTGCCCCAGCCCAGATGGGTCGAGCGCGAGGGCGAGCGCGAAGGGGGGAGAGCGAGGCGGCCGGAGACCGGCGTGAGAGAGGTGGGAATCCCGCGGCCCTCGTGTTCGTCCCGCGCCCAGGTCGGTGCGCTTGCAGTAGGGGGTTACAAGCGTCCACGCGGGAGAGGGAGCGAGCGGCTCCAAGCGAGCGCCTGTTCTCGTCCTCGTCCCCGCGCGGCCAACCCTCTCTAAGAGGGCCTAGTCCTCCCTTTTATAGGCGTAAGGAGAGGATCCAGGTGTACAATGGGGGGTGTAGCAGGGTGCTACGTGTCTAGCGCACCCTAGGTACATGCCGTTGTGGCAGCCGGAGAGATCTTGGCACCCAGCTGGTGTGATGTCGTTGGCCGTCGAAGGAGCGCTGGAGCTTGGCGGAGGGACAGCTGTCGGAGCGGTTGAGTCCTTGCTGACGTCCTCTTGCTTCCGTAAGGGGGCGGAGAGCCGCCGTCGTCACAGAGCATGCGGGGCGCCATCATTGCCTATCTGGCGGAGCGAGCCAGATGGGACGCCGGTCTTGTTCCCTGCGGCCCGAGTCAGCTCGGGGTAGGGTGATGATGGCGCCTCCTGTTGACGTGGCTGGTCTACGCCCTAGGTTGGGCGATGTGGAAGCTCCTCGAAGCCGAGGTCGAGTCCGAGCCCCCGGGTCGGGTGAGGCAGAGATTGCCGTCTTCTGGGGCCGAGCCCAAGTCCGAGCCCTGAGTTGGGCGAGGTGGAGATCGTCGTCTTCTGGGGCCGAGCCCAAATCCGAGCCCTGGGTCGGGCGAGGCGGAGATCGTCGTCTTCTGGGACTTAGCCCGAGTCCGAGCCCTGGGTCGGGCAGAGCGGAGTTCGCCGTCTTCCGGGACTTAACCCGAGTCCGAGCCCTGGGTCGGGCGGAGCGGAGTTCGCCGTCTTCCGGGACTTAGCTCGAGTCCGAGCCCTGGGTCGGGCGGAGCGGAGTTCACCGTCTTCCGGGACTTAGCCCGAGTCCGAGCCCTGGGTCGGGCGGAGTTCGCCGTCTTCCGGGACTTAGCCCGAGTCCGAGCCCTGGGTCGGCGGAGCGGAGTTCGTCGTCTTCTGGGGCCGAGCCCAAGTCCGAGCCCTTGGTCGGGCGAAGCGGAGCTTCCTATGGTGCCTCTGGCAGGGCCTGACTGCCTGTCAGTCTTACTCTGTCCAGTGGCACTGCAGTCGGTGTGGCGTAGGCGGCGCTGTCCTTCTGTCAGGCCGATCAGTGGAGCGGCGAAGCGACGGCGGTCACTTCGGCTCTGCTGGCTGGGGGGTGCGCGCCAGGATAAGGGCGTCAGACCACCTTTGCATTAAATGCTCCTGCGACTTGGTCGGTCGGTGCGGCGATTTGGTCAGGGTTGCTTCTTAGCGAAGGCAGGGCCTCGGGCGAGCCGGGAATATGTTCGCCGCTGAAGGGGGGCCTCGGGCGAGACGGAAATCCTCCGGGCTCGGTTGCCCTTGTCCGAGGCTAGGCTCGGGTGAGGCGTGATCGTGTCCGTCGAATGGACTGATCCCTGACTTAATCGCACCCATCAGGCCTTTGCAGCTTCGTGTTGATGGGGGTTACCAGCTGAGAATTAGGAGCCTTGAGGGTACCCCTAATTATGGGTCCCCGACAATTTGATTTCAAAGTATTCGCTAAATCAAAACCGTGACAGTGCGTCCGAGAATTATAATGGAGCTTCGATTTCTCTGGTAAATTTATCAGATTTTTGAATCAAATCAACTGTCGCAATTACCGTCGACTCTTTTGCTATCGCTAAAAATCTCGATCCAAAAATATACGTGATTTTCGGTAAAAAAGAGAGAGAGAAAATTAAAAAAAATCTAAAAAAACCTTGCCAGCCGTTCCTATCTTCTTGCCGATCCCTCTCTCTGATATTTTTTTTTCTTTCCACCGACGACGACAGCTTTTTGTGGGCTTATCTCTCTGCTTCCCTCGTCGTCTCCTCCCTTGATCTTTTCTCTTGCTGCCGCTCACCGCTCTGCTCTGAGGAAAAAAAAATCTTCCGTTCCTATCTTTGGCCGCCGCCTCCCTGCTCTTTTTATCACGCGCCCAGCTGCTGCTTCTCCCAAGCGCGACTGATTCTTTCAGCTGCGTACTCCTCTGCTCCAGCGCACCATGGCCAGAGCCTGCCTGTTGCTCGCGTCTCCGGCCATCTCCAGCCGTCCGGACCGAGCTCTCCCTACTATTTCCCTGGCGCGTCTTGCTCCAGCTTGGTTTTTCTTCTCCCCTGTACGCGCTCAGCAGCCGACGTTTCTCCCTACGCGTGCCGCATCCATGGCTTGGTCCTAGTTCGGTGCCCAAGCTCCCCTGCAGCCGCGCCCCTACGCTCGTCGCTGAAACTCCCATGACGCCCGGATTTATGTTCGCTCGGCTCTGCTCCTTCCCCGGCGTCTGGCTCGCTCCAGTCCTTGTGTTCACCGGCGCCGATCCTGCTCGAGCCCAAACATCGCCGTCTCTGACTTCCGATCTATCTCCCTGCGCTTGCTAGCTCGGGTCCCTGATGCTCTGCTCGACCGCGCCCCCTGTTGCACGCGCTCGTGCGCTCTGCGCTCGGTTGCAGACCGCCGGTCGAGCTCCGTGACCACCGCGTCGTGGATTTTCCTACGCGCGTGTATCTCCTTGCGCACAGCGTCGCCCTCGAGTTCTCTGCACCATGAGGTTCCTCCAGTGTCGTGGTCTGCAGCTTGTCTGCTCCAGCTCTCTGGTGTTGCGCGTTGAGCTCCCTGCCGTCGCTCAGCTCGCCGACGTGCGTCCTGCTCCTTACGCGTCGTGCGCCGTCAAGCCCCATGTTGCCGTATCCTGTCTCAGTTGTCGTCCCGCACCATCATCGCTTCTGTCGCAAGCTCGTTGACCGCAGTTATCTTGATCGTGTCAGCACGCGACTGTGGTCGTGTTCATCGAATTCGCCAACGCTTTGTTGCTGATTCGACTGTCGTCGCTTCGCGTGTTGTCAAGCCCGTCGTTTTCTCTGTCTTGAAACTCGTGTGGTTTCCTGCTCGCCAGTGCGCCCTCTCGGCTCGCTCGGCTTTAATTTTCAATCACATCGTCGATTCCGCCGGTTAGCATCGCTCGTCGTCGTGTCGCGGGTGCAGCTCTATATACGTTACCCCTCCTGTGTCGTCGTCGTTCCGCGTGTCAGCAAGAAATCCCAAGAATCGGGTGAAGACGAAGCTAGCAGCGCGATATTCCCCAAACGCTCGACAAATTGCTTGGATCGGAAAATCGCTACCGATCTCGCGGATTCGGGTCAGCTGTTGAAACGGTAAGCTGATAAATTATTCAGAATTGTTCGATCGTCGAATAAATTAATATGCTAGTGCGATGTTCATTAAGGTGCTCGATAAATTGAGTAAGTCACGAAACTCTCGTCGACTTCGCAGTTCTTGCGATTATCGAGCCAGGTTCAGTTATGGCGAGTTATTTCGCTATTCCGGTTAATTAACTAAATTAGTATACCGAGTAGCATATTAGTAGGCCGGTGTGATAAAGAAATGTTTGATTAATTGTGGGACATGTAAAATATGTGAGGAGTAAAATAAAATTAAAATAGTACTTTGTGAACGATGTAGTATCTTTTATAAAACAAGGGATAATTTTAGAATTTAATTAATTAGCTCATGAGTTGAGTAGGCTAATTGTGTTTCATGTGTATAATTTGTTGCTCGTGATGTTTTGCGTTAGGTTCGTTTAACTTAGAGAGGCGTATTTATAGCGCGTAGTCGTATATTAATAACTAGTGTTTCCGTGTAAGATTGTACAACGCCTCGCCACTAGGTTTTTAATACACTATCGTATAGCACTATTTAGATTTATGATATTCCTATGCATTCATATGCATAATGCATTTCATTCAGGTGCGATAATTAACCACGCGATGCGGAGAACCAGAACTGAGTCAACCACAAGATATCGCTGCGCGTGAGCTTCTCCATGAGATGGTATTGATGAACGAACCTGAAGACGGATAATCTGATGAATGCCGGAACAAAGGCTGATCGTCAAGTGATCGACGCCTAACAAACACTAACCTAGTGTTACCCAGGCAAGCCCCGGTGCATGCAACCCCTTCCTTGTGTTTTTAAATAATTTTCGCACACTTTAAGTCTAGTGAAATGTGCATTAGGTTTATAGGAGTTGCTTGAAACCCTTTGATGCATTGCCTTCCTTGATATCCATACCTTTATAGATACTTCTGGTGAAGTATCAAAAACATGATTTACAAAAATGCTTAGCCCTGCTTAGATCTTGTGGATAGAGGTTGTCCTTAGCCTAGCTCGAGAAAGGATGGCTTCTACCTGCAAGAATATTTTCTTTTGAGGAGCAATGGTGGGATCTTACTGCAAAGTTCCCTGTGATGCTCTTTTCATCCTAAGGAACAAAAACAATCCTGAGGATGAGAGTACTTAAATCGAAACTTGGTTAGGAACAGGTGATGTTCTACCCAAGTTGGTTAAGGATTGAATGCGTATGTAGGCGTGCTGACCGAGGGACCCTTTAACTGGTCACATGCCTCGTCATGGGTAAGCCTTGCCTCGGGCAGACTAAGGCCAGAATAAGATAACACGAAATGGGCGTGGAGCGGTGGCGGGAGTAGCGTGTACCCACCGTGGCAAGAGGCTGGACGGTGGTGTATCTGTGCTCTCGGTTTGCGTGAACCTGATCTGGTCTTAAGAACCCCAGTGGCGGGTTGACATATGCAAGGGTTAAGTGCTACATATGTCGTGTGATTGGAGATCCTCAGCTGAGTATAATCGATTCGGATCGTCGTACCTTCGCGGTTATGAAGACTTGGTCACTTCCCTACAACCTAAGTCAGGATATGAACTTCGTGAATAAAGATGATATTGTATTAATGAAATGATAAAATTAGACTAGAGGCAAACAGAGTCTATTAATATTTAATCTGGCGTTAAAATGTTGAAAGTAAGGACTCACTTTAGTAAGCTATTTCTGCAAAAGTATCTAAGTTGATTTTTGCTAAAGCCTCTCCTTGATTCCTATTTACCCAGCATACCCTTGAGAGTCTTTTCCTTAGTCGGGTAAGACTTGCTGAGTAATTCCATACTCAGGGTTTTATTCCCTGTTGTTTTTCAGGTCCTAGTTTTGTGCTGCTGATGATGGTGTTAAGTGCCGGTGGGCTCGGCCTTCTTATAAGTTTAAGTAACTCCCTTATACTTCTTATTGAGGATGGTCATTTGAGCTAACATATATTTCAAACTTATAATCACTCTGATAAAATAATGTAAATTTTTTTGTAACTTGTAAAATTTGGTAATAGTATTTCCGCTGCAAAAATATGGGCGTGTGTGATTTGTGTTACTTAATCCCGCGGTTCTGGTTATAAGTGGTTTATCCGATGTCCTTGGGGCAATCGGACGGATCCTGTTAAGTTATTTAGTGCACATGCATAGCTGTCTGAAGTCTTTGAGACAAGGACAGGTGCATGTGGGCCCAATAACTTGGAGGTTCTGCCACATCTGGATGGAGCGCACCGGTGTTCGCTGGAAGGATCCGCGTCAGGGCAGCCCCCCAGTGGTCCTCACCGCCAGGGAGCTCGCGCTCTTTGTTTCCTGCACGGTGGTGCTGTCGATCTTGTCTTCTTCTTGCTGCTGCTGGAGGAGCGCGACCTCGTGGGGGTTGGCGCTCTTCTGTCATCGCTCAGCTTCAAGGATTTTCATCATGCAGCCCGGCTGCGGTCTCCCGCCGGTGGTCATCTATAAGGATGACCACCAGCCTCGTGGTGGAGAGAAGCGAGCCGGGCTGTGGCCTCCCCCCTGCCCTCAGCTTCAAGGATGTTCATCATCCTCGCTGGGGTGGAAGGCGAGCCGAGTTGGGGTCTTGCCTTCTGCATGGGCTGGTGACCCGCTTCTTCCTCCAGCATTTGGAGGAGAAGGATGTTCACCAGCCTTGCGGAGGAGGCAAACCTTGGCTATGCGGGGCCGGCCGGCTGCAGGCGCCGTCAGCTGCCACGTGTCTGGCTCCTTGGCTTGGATGGCTTTGGTGCCACCTCCAATGCTGCCCTCCCGTCGCCAAGTGGGGCGTGGCTGTCCGTCCACCGCACGGGCGATGGTCGCGCCATGCGCAGGTCCGTCGCATCCGTAGCGTCCCTTGCACCGCCGGCCACGTTGCTCCGACGCCGCCCGGGGGTTGTACAAGACATTGTACACCGTGGAGGTGGCGACCACGTTCTTGGATGGTCTTGTCCTCACCCCCATAGGAGGGCAGGGGCGAGGGCCTCTTCAGCACGGTGCACGCGCTGTGATGGATGCCGTCGCAGGCAAGCCGTCGACGCGTAGGTGGTCGTTGCCGCTGGTGAGGCTGCCCGGTGCAGAGGTGGTTGCCTCCGAGACCACCAGCGTCACCTGCCGTCGAGCCTCCAACTCTTTGGCTTTAATGGCCTCGTTGTTGCCCCCCGTAGGAGGACGGGGGCAAGGATCTCTTCGCGATAGCGCACGCATTGAGGCGGCCATCACCGCTAGCAAGTTGCTCGGTGCAGAGGTGGTTGTCGCCGCTGGTGAGGCTGCTTGGAGCTAGCTTCCAACGCGACCCTATCTGTGAAGAGTAGTCCATTCTGCATAGTAGAGATGGAGCTAGGACTCCTCTTGAAGGCGGATGTAATACTTTTGCTTTTTGTAAGGTACTTTTGAGCACTATTCAAGCAGTGTTATCACTTATCTGTGTACCGCCTGTCCCTGCTGCTGTGTGTGATGTTGTTGACTCCTCCCTAGTACCTGGCCCCTCGCCTGGGATGCAGGCTTGATGTGTCGAGGTTGGATACTAGCGTATCTGAAAGGGTTATCAACAACTCCCGGGAGGCAGCCTCGGCCGGGATCTGGACATATACACAGCTTCAGCTAGGGAGCGTTAGTAGTACACCCATAGGGTCCCTTGTCTGACATTAGCCATCCTTTGATACATGCTCGGGACTTGCAGGGTTTAGTCCGGGTGGCCAAGTTGTGTGTCTGGACCCCCTTGGATCGCGGCTCTAGATATTAGGACTCCCGTTGCAGGGTGGTGGAGTGTGCAGGCTTACGGTACGGGACCAGGCTAAGTGGCTACATGGCTCCAGACCACCCCAGGAGACAAGTGTCCGTTTTCTGGAGCCGGACCCTAGGTTGTCGGACCCGTAGGACTTATAGTTCCAAATACTAAGGCACCCGTCACATAATGGTGGGCTATGCAGGCTTACAGTACGGGACCAGGCTAAGCGGCTACACTGCTCCAGACCATTCCATGGAACGAGCTCCTGTTCTTTAGAACCGGCCCCCAGGCTGTCGGACCTCCTAGCTTTCATAAAGGAGGTCCTAAACTACAAGCCTGGCTGTTCAATTCGGATGTCGTCATGTTAGGACAGATGGGAACCGTGTAAGTGGGTTAGATAAAAAGTATTATCTGAAAACTGTAGGTCAAATCCATGAAGCAGGAAGATAAAGTCATCATAGAAATGCGTCTGAGGGGGTGAATTTCCTCTTTATAACTTGACTTGCATGGGTGCAAACCATCAGGCCAGGTTTATGAGGGCAGACCTCACCGGGCTGGTGTACACGTATGCGAAATTTAATCATAAAAGAAGAAGAATTTAGCCCCTCGGAGTTGCTTCTATGGATTGAACTTACAGAGATAAGAAAGGGTACTTCTTCAGCTATAGCAAAGTTGGCATCCCCTGGGTTGGCATATTTCCATCGCCTTGAGGGGTTCCTCCCTGCTAGGGGAGGGGTTGCGGACCCCTCTTAGTTCAGTACTTTACCACAGGATTAGGTCCCGACCCTGGGTTCCCTACTATGCACGCACCGTCGGCCATAGCACCTGAGCGCTTGGTTACGATGTGCGTTTCAGGTTGCAACTTGACATCTGAGTCCGCCGCTTGAGTCCACGTCCTCGCACTGTAGTTGCCCCTATACAAACCCATCGAAAGGTTGGACCCGTGGGGAGTCCAGAAGGGTTTCCAGGGGAAGGCAGGCTTCGACCCCGTAGGTCAGGTAGCACGGAGCCCCCTGGTGGTCCGTCCAGCTGCCTTCACCGGAATTGGAGCCTCCAGTGAAGACATCCTTCAGGACCCCCTCGGGTGACTGATACCCGAGGTCCGGTTCGGCCACGACCACCTCTTTGTCGTTGGCCCTTTCCTTGCCGGGTCGGCGACGAGGTGGGGAGCCATCCTCAGAAGACTGCTCGCGCCGTGCGCTGACACGTTTCGCGAGGTTGGTGATCTCGCGACATTCTGCGATGCTATGGCGACTGTTGGGGTGCACGGGGCATGTGCCGCCATTACCCCTTGGTGGCCTGGGCGTTTGGTGCGGTCGCCCCGGCCCCCAGTCGCAGCTGCCATGACCAGAGCGGCGGAGTGCGGCTTCTCGTTGTCGCGATTCTTTTTCTTCTTTTTCTTGCTGTCCTGAGCGACGGCACCTGAGCCACCCATTTGGGCAGCTCCGGTCTGTGGCACTGAGTGCCACGCACGGCCCTTAGCAGCCCTGGTGCACTTGTCAGCCAGAGTAAAGAGAGTGGGGACCGTTTCCACGTCATGCGTGGCCAACTTTTCCAACATCTTTTCATCACGTACCCCTGGCAGAAAGCCGTGATGATAGAAGCATCGAAGATGCAAGGTATAGTACCTCGCACCTTGGTGAAGCGGGAGATGAATGTCCGGAGAGTTTCTCTAGGCTCTTGCCTCACTGCGTGGAGGTGGGCCTCCACGCCGTGTTGCTGGTAAGCGCTGGCAAAGTTCGCTGTGAACCGTGCGCAGAGCTCTTCCCAGGAGTAGATTGATCCTGGGGCAAGGTTCGTGAGCCAAGTCCGGGCGTGCCCAGACAAGGTGACATGAAAATATGTCACCATCACAACGGTGTTTCCACCTGTCGCTGTAATAGCGGTGACGTACACCTACAGAAATTCCGATGGGTTTGACGTACTGTCGTACTTTTCCAGCAAGTGTGGTCGGAACTTGGATGGCCAAGATGCCGCGCGGAGATGATCCGCAAGAGCGGCGCAGCCTACGCCAGCCAATGGGACACCGGCCTGGATCCGGGCACTCGCCGGCGTTTGCGGTGTTACCACTGCAAAGTCTTGATCGAGGTTACGCCCCTCGATGTTTTGTCGGTGCTCTCGCGCCCTCTCCAGGGAGACGCAGGCGTCCTCGCCCGCACGTCTACAGTTGAGTTCTGCCCGCAGGTCATTAGACTTCTCCATAGAGACTGGAGCGCCCTCCGCCGCGCGCCGGCGGTTAAGCTCCGCCCTCAGGTCCTCGGTTGGCGCTGCCCTCACTGAGGGCGAGCGCACAGACGCTGATGCCTCATGCTGACGCCGGGATGACCGAGGCTTAGGCCTGGCTGAGGCAGAGTGTGCCATGCCAAGAAGGCGATCCACATCATCGCGCCACGGCTTCATGGCACTTGGAGAGGCTGTGGAGCTTGGAGGGTGGCGTAGCAACTCCCTTGCTGCTGACAGCGCCCCAGGCGCAGCCCTAGATGCCCTGGACACCTACGTGGGAGTGCAGTGTCGTGCAGAGTGCACAGCTGTCGCCGCACCAGGCGCCGGGAGGTTGGTGGCCCACGGAGCGAAAGAGGCAGCTTCCTCCTCCAGCATATAGTCCTCGGGCATGAAATCTTGGTGCTCGACGATATGGACCATGGCATCGAGCAGGAAAACAAGCAAAAAACTTCAAGCATAGCCCCTACCTGGCGCGCCAAATGTCGGAGAGGAAATTCTCCGGCCGGGTGGCGGAGTGCACCCACCCTAAGTCCTAAGATGTGGAGGGGGCTTAAGCATTTTGCTTGTTAGAGATCGGAGGGATGAACATAAGAACATGCAAGGGTTTAGAGTGGTTCGGGCCGCTGGAGCGTAATACCCTACTCCACTGTGTGTTGTATTGCTTGAGAGCTTGAGTTGTGTGTAAGCCTGAATGACTTGCATCTGAGTCCCCCCTGTAACGTTGCATGCTCCCCCCTTTTATAGCTCAAGGGGGGCGTGTACAGGAGTGCTGAGCCCCGACATGTGGGCCTAGGAGCACAATGGATGTAAGTCTTGGGGCAGAAATAGTTGTCTGCTAGAGCAATCTTCCCGCGCTCTGACACCCGTGGTCCGCGTAGTCTTGGTGTGCTAGGGAAGCTTCCCTGGTAATGCACAAGTGCTCGTGGGCATAGTGTATCTGCGTATCCTACAACATGGGCATACTGTTCGGATTAGACGGGCATGCCGCCTGCTATATGGCCTGGGCGTTGTATGCCAGCGGAGTGGATAGGACGCATTAAATGCCGAAGGGGCACATCACCTGTCAGCAAGGTGGACAGGCGGCGCATCCACTCCACAATAAATGTGGAGGCCGCACGGCCCAGAGTCCTTACGTCATGCTCCGCCTGCTGGCCTACGTCACGGGCAATAAGCCATGTGGCAGTATTGGGCCCTCGGCCGAGCGGGGAGCAGAGGCGTACCGGATAGAGCCCGGACACGCATCAACACCGGACCCATGCCTAGGCCACGACACTTCCTCCCCGGGACCTTGTTATGGGTGGTCTGGAGCTTACTTGGTGGGGTACGGTTTGTGCGCATAGGGTCCTGCGCCTTCTTGAGGAGGTCTAGGCCGATGATGTTGTCTCCGAGAACGCCACCTTAACTGCTCACGAGATACCCTTGGGGCTGTTCTCCGCGTGGCTAGGGATAGCCGCACATGCATCATGCCTTCATACCATAGTAAGGGGTACCCCTAATCCAGGGTACCGACATCACTGCTTTCCACCAGGGAGTACGTGATGAAAAGATGCTGGAGAAGTTAGCCACGCACGATGTGGAGACTGTCTCCACACTCTTCACTCTGGCCGACAAGTGCGCGAGAGCCGCCGAGGGCCGTGCATGGCATTCGGTGCCGTAGACCGGAGCTGCCCAGACGGGTGGCTTGGGTGCTGTCACTCAGGTCGGCAAAAAGAAGAAGAAAAAGAATCGCGGCCACGAGAAGCCGTCGTCTGCCGCTCTAGTCGCAGCAGCTGCGACTGGGTCCGGAACGAGCGCAACAAGCGCCAACGGCCGCAGAGGGGTAACAGCGGCTCATGCCCTATACACCCCAACAGTTGCCATAGCGCCGCGGAGTGTCGCGAGATCATCGAGCTCGTGAAGCGTGTTAGCGAGCAGCGCGAGCAGACCTCCAGGGATGGCTCCCCTCCTCGCCGCCGGCCTGGCAAGGAAAGGGTCGACAGCTGCAAGGTGGCAACAGGAGACTGGACCTCGGGTATCAGTCAGTCGTGGGGGTCCTGAAGGATGTCTTCACCGAAGGTTCCAACTCCGGTGATGACAACTAGAAGGGCCACCGAGGGGACCCCGTACTCCCTGGCCTACGGGGCCGAAGCCTGCCTTCCCCCGGAAACCCTTCTAGACTCCCCATGGGTCCAGTCTTTTGATAAGTCTGTGCAGGAGCGGTTGCAGTGCGAGGACATGGACTCCATCAACGAACACAGATGGCAGGCGGTGATCCGAAGTGTACGTTGCAACCAGGCGCCCAGGCGCTACCGCCAACGGTTCATGCACAAGTAGGGAGCTCCGGGTCGGGACCTAGTCCCACGGCGAGTACCAAACCAAGAAAGGGTATGCAAACTCTCCCCCAGATGAGAAGGACCCTTCAAGGTGACGGAAGTATGCCGACCCGGGGGTATCCGTCTTGCCGCAGCTAAAGGAGAACCTCTTCCCAGCCCCTAGAACATGGAGCATCCCCGTAAGTTCTGCCCGTAGGAGCAAGTCTGAGGGGTTAAGTTTTTCTTCTTTTATAATTAGGTTGTGCATATGGGTACGCCAGCCCGGGTGAGGTCCGCCCTCAAAAACCTGGCCTGTTGGTCTGCACCCATGCATGTAAGGTTATAAAGAAAAGAATTACCCCCTCAGATGTGCTTTTATGATAGTCTTAGCCTCCTGCTCCATGATTTTATCCTGCAGTTTTCGGATATTATTTTTTATCTAACCCACCCATACAGTTCCCATCCCTGCTGATATGCCAACATTCGAATTGAGTAGCCAGGCTTGCAGTTTAGGACCCCTCTACGAAGGCAGGGGGTCCGGCAGCCTGGGGGCCGGTTCTAAAGAACGGGAGCTCGTTCCATGGGGTGGTCCGGGGCTGTGTGAAGCGCCCCAATCCTCTGAGACTCAAATGTGATACAATTACTAGTCCCAGGAGGCTAGTAAACACATTTATACAACAGATGATTCCAGATCTGCTTAAACGAGACAAACCTATAAAGGTGGCGGCCAACTTTAAGAGTTGGTCCACAACTCGGGCATATCATTAGAGTGGGGCTGAAGCAGCCCGATACACACAGCGAAGGAAATCAGCGATCCAACAACCACATGCAAGGTTGGGAACAGTCGTAACTCTTACCCGATCTCCTTTTTCTGAAAAACAACAAATAAGCAAGGGTGAGTACAAACGTACTCAGCAGCCCACCTTCACCCGAGGAATGGGGAAATCAGATATAATGCATGGAATATGTGGAGCTCCGGATATTTTGCAGAAACAACAATATTTTATGCAGGGTTGTTTTGTAAAACATTTTGTATTTTTCAAAGCGCATCCTCTCCCAAAGGAGCAGGAAGTTTTTTTCAATATAGAACAAAATCCCCTGGACTAAACCATCCAGGTATCTCAGCAGTTTCCCACTGGTTTTCATTTTCAAAAACAGCTAATGGACTTCCCGTCCACCATAGCTCACGGCTCAATCACCGGACCTTTTAAAAACCACTTTTCTCAAACGCACCTTTTTTTGAAAACAAACACTAATTGCCATACCACACCAGACTCATCCATACCAGTGGACATGGACTATTTGAATAGGTTTTCAAACTCTGCGCAGAGGTGTACACTTTACCCACTAGTCCGGCTCTGCGATCTCATAGCTAGTGAGACCCAGATCCGAATCTCTTTCTTTCCTCGCACATCCCTACCTTAACGGTTATACCGGAAGGAGTCAGGCCACCACCATGCCCGAACCGGACAAAACATTCCCCCTCCTTATCGTCCCGGTGCTCCCCAGCCTTCATAACCCTGGGGTTTGAACCGTACGAGTTCAGATTGAGTGACTGCCCACACAGTCTCGAGTGGTTGTACTTATCATGAGTACAGGTAGTGAAGGATGACAAACCGGTCCTTATATGAGGGGACAATCCTTCTGCTCACGCCTAAACCAGCTGAGCCATCACCTTAGGCCCTCCCCTAAACCAGGGAGTCCCTGATCATCCCTACTCAAAGGTGATAAGGGTGAAAACCCTTCATCATACACATTTTGAAAAGCATTTCTTTTGAAAACTCACACCTTTCCTTAAATCATTTGTAACAAATATATCAGGGATTGATTGCGGCAAGTGGCTGGGTGGCCATAATAACTTGTCTCAAAATCATATCATGCATAAAATAACAGGTTGAGGGTTGTGGTTGAAAAATCATAGGTAATTTATGCATCAAAGGGATCCAGTGAGCTTGTCGTGCTTATCCGACGAAGGGGGAAGGGGAGCTCGCAGAACTGGCTTCTGGCTCCACAGCCTGGCGTAGACTTGCAGATCTGGCCTCCACGAGACGGCACGAACGCTTCGATAACTATGCAACATGAACAAGCAAACATACAAAC
Source organism: Zea luxurians (assembly GCA_029449295.1). Lineage (NCBI taxonomy): Eukaryota > Viridiplantae > Streptophyta > Magnoliopsida > Poales > Poaceae > Zea > Zea luxurians. The sequence goes on from JAOPSE010000053.1 coordinate 17,027,129, forward strand.
CAACAAGTATACCAACAAATATTTAGTATAGTGGTCAGAATAGCGATATATGGATGGGTAGTGTCATGTGGTGTTGAGATACTACTAGTGGCAGAGTGGAGGTGCTTACCAGGAGGGTGGATTGGAGGCGAAGCGACACTATGCGCGTAGCCTGTAGAGTAGAGTAACTAAGTGGGTGGGGTGTTTGCCTTGGCTGAGGGTGTCGAGTGTGTGGAGAGGGAGAGGGTAGCTGGGTGTATTTATAGCTGGGTGTACATGGTGTAGCATAGTGAAGTTCACTGTTGGTGAGAATAGTGACGAATGAATCAGCTGACTTAGTCTGAACAGGGAAATTATTGACAGAATATGGGATAAGAGTATTTTGGGAGTTTCCTGGAATATGGACCATGCTTAACGGATGACATGGTTGGATAGGGAATAATTCAATAAGAATTTAGAAACAAGAATTATTGGAATCGGAGTTTGGAAGCCTGGTTCAAAGGAATCTCAAAGTTAAGCGTGCTCAACTTGGAGAGACCTGGGATGGGTGACCAGATGGGAAGTTCCCTACTGGAAGGAAAATCACAGTCACCGGAGTTCGTATGACTGGAATATGGGTCTGGCTGGTCTTAAGTGGGCTGGACAACATGATGGATGAGTAGTTGAAATTTGGGATGATTGGATGATTGATGAATAGTAACGATGAATAGTGATGACGGAAAAGGAATTATAGGTATCATCGATGAATAGTAATTGTTGGGGACTTGTTCTCAAATGCTTCGGCTTAAGAATAAGGCAACACAAAAAGGTTAATGTTTAATGCCCTTCGTCCTTCGAAGCATTATCTCCCTTAGGATATAATGATCTTCAGACGAAGGTCATGAAGAACGTACCTTCGACATCACAGTATATATTAATGAAAGAAGAAGCTTATGAGACATGAAAAATAACATAAATAATCATATGACATCATTAATATCTCTTAATTATATCATCATGAACGAACGTGAACAATATTGAATTACATTTATACCTTCGGCTTGATAGAAGGCAAAAGTCCAAGCGTGACGCACGAGCGAATACAAGTCAGCGTGAACAGTACGGGGTACTGTTCATCTATTTATAGGCACAGGACACAGCTTGCGAGAAATTACATTCATACCCTTTACACTTGGTTACAATCATAACATAGGTTGTCATGGGCTAATTGGTCATTCCATCTTTTAAGTCGGTGCATCTAGAGATACGTTACGAAGCTCCTTGACTGATAGCTTCGGCATTGTGTTCTGGCCCTTCGAAGGTGTTTCTTCTCATAAGACCTTCGGCGATGAAGCTGCCCCCAACAGTAGCCCCTTCACGGTACCAGGTCGTTTTTTGTAACGAGCTCGACCCATGAAAAATTCTTTTAGGCTTCGGAATGCCGAAGGTCCGAAAAACACCTTCCTTGAGCTCGTTGTCGAGAAACGATTTAAATATTCCCGGCGCAAGGTGGTCCCACCACATAGCGGGTACGATCTGGTGTTTCCTCTCCTCGCGCCCTGTGGTCCACCATCCAGCAAACGCGAGCGGCTGTTTGGCGGGTGTAGGTAGCTTGACGATTCGCGTTCCGTCCTGCGGCACTGTATAAACAGACGGGTAGGTGTGAAGTTACCATAGCATTCATTACTATCATGCTGTTGTGCTGCTGAAAAATTTGACAATAGCCGAAGCTTATGCTTCGTATTCTTAGTTAAAGCGTTGCCTTGTTTTTGGCTTCATTAAAAGAGAGAGCTTCGGCAAAATAAAAAAGTAGCCAATTTCATCAAAACTGGAAGAATTTCAGCATCAAATGGCCAGGGTGTGTTCAACTACAAGGATGACTCGTGAGGAAGAAGAGATCAAGGTCACCGAGACGGCACCGATTTCCGAAGTCATGAAACGATCGGGTCTGGTTGTGACAGAGGGAACTACTGACGAAGGTGCACCTGCTGCCGAAACTGAGCAGGCAGATGCTGAAGAGGGCGATACTGGTGAAGAGGAGATTGATTATAACACCATTATGCCATCCAAGCCCAGCCATTTAGATTTTGTGAAGTCGACTGTCTCCGAAGCTGATATGCCTATGATGACCTAGGCTACTTCGGGAAAGCCGAGGAGAAATTGATTCGTTTCAGCGGGGAAGAGACCACCCCGAAACCAGAAAATGATGAAGTGGTAGTTTTCAAGAGCTTCTTCAAAGCAGGGTTGAGATTTCCCATGCACAGAATGATTGCAGATGTGTTAGAAAATTTTGAGATTTATCTTCATCACCTGACTCCTAACGCTATCGTTAGGCTTAACGTTTTCATCTGGGCTCTCCAAAGCTAAGGAGTGGAACCGCTTGCCGAAGCCTTCTACCGGGTGCACGAACTTCACTATCAGACGAAGTCTAGAGAAGATGGATTACATGAGAACTTTGGATGTTATAATTTTGCATACCGCAAGGACATGAAGACATCGGGGGTCAGCTATCGCACCAAGTGGCCGACCGGTTGGAAGACTGAATGGTTCTATGTTAAGATCGATGAGCAGAAGGAGAAGCTAGTTCAGAGCCCGCTAAAGCTAACCTTCGGGTTAACTAGGCCTCAGTGCAACATGACGCGGGGGGGGGGAACCATGCTCGGATGCTGTACCCGAATTTAGAGTTGTATCTGAACATATTGGTACTAGGGATTTAGTTCAGGAATACCTAGCCAACAGGGTATTCCCAACGCTAAGGGAATGGGGTATGCTGAAGCTCAAAGGTGAGAAGAAGAAGAATGAACTTGTTCGACTGCCTTATCATTTTAAGTTCAAGAAACACTTCAAAGAACCCTGCCAAGAATGGTTGGACACAGTTGAAGTTATGTGCAATGAATTCCTAGGCAATTATACGAAGAAAGAAGATCAATTAATGACTGCAGCCTTCGGCACCCGACCGAAGCGAAGGTTGAATCGGGTGATGGATGCCCTGAATTTTGAATATCCTGACTATGAGCGATTGAACAAGGGTGCCGAAGGGCAAAAAAGAAAAAGAATTGTTAGTGTTCTGGGTAGAGAAGCTGCTAGAATGGTGAAAGAGTACGAAGAAGTTCTTAAGAAAAGAAAACTCAGCCCTGAGCCAAAGGTAGCTACTCCGAAGAAGAGGAAAGCTGCGGCTCCGAAGCAAAAAGCGACTGATATAGAAGAAGAAACTCCTTCAACACCTTCTGCTGCTGACATAGAAGAAATTCTAAAGGTAATGACTGAATCCTTGCCCATTAAGCTAAGTTCACTGGGGCCACATCTGACGAAGCTTTTTCAGAAGGAAAAGGAGCCCTCGGGAGCGAAGAAGCCTGCTAGGCCAAAAAAACAGAGAATTATTCATGTGATTGAAGCCATTGAAGAAACGCCACCCCCTGCCTTGGTGTAAAAAACACCAGCTGTTGAGAGTGCTACTGCTGCCGAAGGTGCACCCACCAAAGCTGAAACTACTGAAGCTACGATTCTAGAGACCACACTTTCTGATATTGATAAAATGCTCCTGAAAATGGCCACGGAAGAAGCTGCTATGGCCGCTGAAGAGACCCTATCCACAGTGCCTGGAAAAGAAAAGGAAAAAGCCGAAGATACTTTGGAGGAAAAGGTCTTCAATTTCCAAAACGTAATTATTCAGGAGTTAACTGAAGCTGAGAAAGAAGAGTTAAAAGATTATGCTATATCCTGTGGTTACAAGCCAGGAGCACTGCTCTTCGGCGGCATTGACGATGAAAGCTTAGGTTGCCTCCGAGACCGAACTGGAGTGAAGGTTATCAGTACTCTGTCGAAGACTATTGGTTTCTCGAAGCTTGAGGCCGATATCAGCCAATACCGATGACAGCATATCGTCGGTAGTTTATTCTATTCCAATTTCAAGGTAAAAATTTTCTTTGGCTTTTTACTGTTTTAACGACGAAGGAGTTTTCTGATGAAGGTTGTTTTTGCATAGAGTATGCTATTAAGTAAGGCTCTAAAGATGCAACAAGACCTTGAAGACAAAAAACATGAGGTTACAATTGAAGGATTAGAGAGCAAAATAAAAGATCAAGCAGCTGCTCTTGAAAAGAAAGATTTTGAACTTCAAACAGTGGAGGGTTTACTGGCAGAAGCCAAAACCAAAATTGCAAAACTGAACAGTGAACTTCTCTCAATGTCAGAAAGTTTCGAACAAGAAAAACAGAAATTGAATGCGAAGCTTGAGACTGAAGCCAAAAAGAGTTCAAATTTACAGAAATCATTGAAAGAACTTCAAAATAAATGCCTAGACTTCGGCACCCGATGCGTGCAACGGCTAAAGCAGGTTTTCAACTCGATTGGAGCCATATCTGAGAAATTCAATCCTTCGGTTGAAGACTTGCCAGGGATCTTTGAACACATTGAGGGCGAAGTTGATGCTCTTGATGAAGTTACAGCTGGACACGGCGATTTCTGTGCCCTGCTAGCTTCTCGGGGCACAGCTGTTGCCTTCATGAAATCTAGTTGCACGCATGGGAAAATTGTTAATAGACCAAACTTCAGCTTACCATCGTCAGATTTAACTGATATCCCTAGTCTAGCTCGAAGCATAGGAAATAGATTCATAATGCAGATTTGGACGAAAGGCGATCGAGACATGGCTTGCAACGAAGCTCGAAGCCACCTTAAGCCGGTAAGAAATTTGTGCCTGCTGCTTTACCTTCTCCTTGAAATTTGCACTTTTCTCATACCGCGTTGATATGTATAGGATGACGAAGTTGAGGAACAGTGAGCCAAAACTTGACATGTGATCCGAAGCTTAATGATGATGAAGCTGAAGACCTTGCTGCAAAAACTCTAGAAAAATTTTAAATTACCCTTGTAAAAAATATTGTAATCGGAGAATCAGATACTTATTATGTAAACTTGTCCATACCTTAACATATTTCTGCCTTTTTCGTCCATGTATGAACTGCTTTGATGTGGATGAAACTCGTATTCTTTTTGAGCCGAAGGCGAAAAACACCTTCCCTTCTTTTCGTACACAATGAAGCATGAAACTGCTTCTTTTCTTTTTGCCGAAGCCTTATCCTCATAGTTGAAGCATCTGCCTGTGTCTGTATGATATGATGATGATGATCCTATGTATGTCTAAATGAATGTTTATGAATGCAATGTATGATGTAATGTGACATGCAAATGAATGTCCAAACACACACATACGAAGCCACAACCATAATCTTCATTCCCTTAGGAATGATTGAAGTCTCTTTGCCGCTTATTTTTTTGGCTTCACCGCTTATTTTTTGGTGTAAGTTCTGCATCCCCTGAGGAACGTCTTTTGAACTTCTTCGCCTTCTATTTCGGCGGTATTCGCGTTGACTTTTCGCGCTTTGCCTTTTATTTTGGCGGTATTTGGCTCTGCATCCCCTTAGGAATGACTTTTGAGCAGAAAACTTACGCTGCTCTTCCTTAGGAACAACTTTTTTTGTAGCTTCGTCGTGCTCTGTATCCCTTTAGGGACGACTTTCGAGCTTCTCCCTATTTTTTTCTCTCTGCACTCGATGGTGCATGCTCAGATTTTATATTTACATATTTTGGGGGATCTTGCTCTCGTGGAGCTGAATAAGAAAAGAAAGATTACAAATTATGGCCCCATGAAAAACATTTCTCCCCCTTTGGAAAGGAAAAGGATGCCATAGGAAAAATAAAAAAGATTACATCAAGTTACACATAATATCGCTGAAGCTCGTCCGCATTCCAAGATCTAGGAATGTCGTTGCCGTCCATATCCTTTAATCTGTAAGAACTGGGTCTTGACGAATATACCACAAGAAAGGGTCCTTCCCACTTCAGTTGTAACTTGCCTACTGTGTCTGGATTGGCCACTCTCCGAAGTACCAGATGCCCTGGCTTAATGTTTTTTAGCCGAACTTTTCTGTCACGCCATTTTATTATTTTGGCTAGGTATTTATTGATATTCTCCACAGCCTAAAGTCTGGTCCCTTCTATAGCATCTTTTGCCACAGAATAATCTGCTTTGTCCTCTGTCGAAGCTACTGTTCTAATTGACCCTGCCTTAGCTTCTTCTGGAGTTATTGCTTCGTCACCAAACAATAACTTGAATGGTGTAAAACCTGTTGACCTTGATATTGTTGTGTTGTGGCTCCACACCACTTTAATCAACTTGTCTGGCCATTTTCCTCTGGGCTGATTGAAGATTAACTTCATTATTCCCGTCATTATGATGCAATTTGCTCTTTCGACAAGTACATTTGACTCTGGATGTCTGACTGATGCAAAATGGATCTTCGTGCCAATCTGATCATAGAATTCCTTGAAAGCTTCGGCATCAAACTATGTTCCGTTGTCTATAGTGATAACCTTCGGCACGCCGAAGCGACAAACATTATCTTGCCAGAAAAACTTCTGGACTGTGAACGAAGTTATTGTGGCCAAAGGCTTCGCCTCAATCCACTTGGAAAATATTCTACCGCCACCACAACATATTTTAAATTGCCTTGTGCTGGTGGAAGTGGGCCTAGCAAATCAAGGCCCCATCTTTGCAATGGCCAAGTGGGCTGTATTAATTGAGTGAGAGATGAAGGTTGCTTCTGGTTTCTTGCACATTTTTGACAGCCTTCACATTTTTGGACTAGCTCTACTGTGTCCGAAGCTGCCTTCGGCCAGTAAAATCCTTGTCAAAAAACTTTTCCCAGCAAAGGCCTAGACCCAATGTGAGATCCACACAAGCCTGCATGTATCTCCTTCATCAGCTCTATACCTTCGGCTCTGGATAGACACTTAAGAAGTGGAGAGCAGACTCCATGCTTGTATAACTCCCCTTCTATTATTATATATGGTCTTGTTCTTGCCTCCATTCTCTTATTATAAGCTTCATCGTCTGAAAGGCAATTACCTTGGAGGAAAGATATAATCTCAGTCCTCCAATCTTCACTATGAACATGAGATATAGTGAGCACTGCTCTTTCGAGGAGTTCAACCGAAGGTGCTCTTATTGTCTCAAAAAATACTTCCGAAGGTAGAGGCAGCCCCTGTGCTGCTGACTTGGCTAGCAGATCAGCGTGCTCATTTTCTCCTCGTGGAATGTTTTTAACAGAAAACCCTTCGAATGAAGCTTCAAGCCTTCGAACTGTGTCCAGGTATTTCTCAAGCTTCGGATCTCTTGCTTTACAACTCTTGTCAACATGTCCAGGAATAACTTGGGAGTCGGTTTTAAGGACTGCACTTCTTATCCCCATTGCCTTTAACTTCCGAAGTCCCAAAAGTAAAGCTTCATATTCAGCAATATTGTTTGTACAACTGAAATCAAGCCTTATTGCATAGCATGTTCTGACTTTGGAAGGTGCAACTAAGATAGTAGCCGCACTTGCCCCGAAGGTTCCCCAGGAACCGTCGTAGAACACTGTCCAAGCTTCAGCATCTTTATTTGCTTCTTCTTCCTGAGCCCCTGGCATCCAGTCAGCGATGAAGTCTACTAACGCCTGGGACTGAATTGAGGATCTATGCACATAATCAATGCTGAATTCGTTGAGCTCCGCAGCCCACTTTCCAATCCTTCCAGTAGCTTCTCTGTTCCTCATGATATCCTTCAGAGGTTGCGATGAAGGAACAATTATATGGAATGCTTGAAAATAATGCCGAAGCTTCCTGGAGGCCATTAAGACAACATACAACACCTTCTCCAATTCTGTATAGTTTTTCTTTGATAAGCTTAGAACTTCAGAAACAAAGTATACTGGGGCTTGCTTTTTAATTTGTCCTTCCAGTTTCTCCTACACAAGTGCCGCACTTACTGCAAAGTGCGAAGCTGCCTCATACAATAGTAATGGAGCCCCTGGCGCTGGTGGAGTTAATGTTGTTAGATCAATTAAGTATTGCTTCAGCTCTTCAAAGGCTTTCTGTTGAGCTGGGCCCCATTGAAAGACTTCGGCTGACATTAGTATTTCAAAAAATGGCAAGTTTCTTTCTGCTGATCTAGATATAAATCTATTCAATAAAGCCAATCTTCCTGTCAACCGTTGGGCCCCCTTTTTTGTGCTTGGCGGTTCCATTCGAAGGATGGCTTCGATCTTGCTTGGGTTAGCTTTGATCCCCTTCGTTGAAACCAGACAGCCAAGGAACTTACCCTTCTTCACTAAAAAGACACATTTTTCAGGATTTAATTTCAGGCCAGCTTGCCTAAAATTAGCAAATGTTTCTTGCAGGTCAGTGATATGATTTTCTTGTTTCGTGCTTTTTACTATAATATCATCAACATATGTTAGCACATTTCTGCCTATCTGGGAATGAAGGACCTTAGCTGTCATCCTGCTGAAACTGCCTCTAGCATTCTTGAGCCCCTCAGGCATCCGAAGATAACAATAGGTGCCACTGGGAGTTATGAAGCTAGTCTTTGGCTCATCCTCCTTCTTCATCCATATCTGATGATATCCTGAGTAGCAATCCAGCAGACTCATAATTTCTGAAGAAGCTGTCGCATCCACCAGAGAGTCTATCCTTGGTAATGGAAATTCATCCTTCGGACATGCCTTGTTGAGATCCGTGAAATCGATACACATTCTCCATTTGCCATTGGCCTTCTTCACCATAACAGCGTTGGCTAACCACTCTGGATATTTTACCTCTCTAATAACACCGGCACTGAGAAGTCTTTTTACTTCATTCCGAGCACCTTTGGCTTTATCATCAGACATTTTCCGAAGCCTTTGCTTTCTGGGCCTGAAAGATGGATCGACATTGAGTGAATGTTCGATGACGTCTCTGTTGACACCACAGAGATCATTGGCCGACTATGCAAAAACATCTTTGTTGTTGAATAAAAACCTTATCAAAGTTTTCTCCTGCTCTTCAGATAATTGAGACCCCAGCAATATCTTCTGCTCTGCTATGTCTTCACATAGAAGCATGGGCTTCGGCTAATCAGTCGAAGCAGCCTTCTCTCTTCTGTACTTGTACTGCTCACAAGCTTCAGCTCCATCTATATTGTGGATGGCTTTTGAGTCTGTCCAATTTCTCTCAGCCTTTTTGGCAGCTTCCTGACTTCCATGAATAGCAATAGGCCCTTGTTCCGAAGGTATCTTCATGCATAGATGTAATACCCAAATTTGTAAACCATGGTAATGGAGATGATTCTCTTATTCGCTTTGTTTCAATTTAACTAAGCATGTGAGTAACCACATTTAAAGGGATTAAATGACTAATGTCAAATAAACATGTGCATCATAATGGAAGTTTTGTTTGTTGTGCATATATAATAGCAACACTATTAATCAAAATATACTAATAAGAAAATTGAATTGGAACCCAAAAGGAGATTAGAGTTTGAATTTGGAATACCTTCTAACAAGGTTTTATTTTGTGAAAGCTACATTTCCTGGAATAAACATCAACTGAAATGATTTCTATTCAAGTAGTTGTTGGATTATATAAATATATTTAGGTTAAACGTCTCTTAAAAAATGGTACACCCTAGAAGACATTTTCTTAAACCACTATTTTGTGTGCATGAATGGGTTATGTGAAAGCATTTTTTAATAGGATTAATAGATAAATAAATGGATGAATAAAATGTTGACGCATCTCATGCTAGAATTTTCGCCTCTGCATTTCATTTTAAAATTTGAACTTGGACATGAATTTGAGTTTGTAAATGCAAAAGAAAATAGGAAAAGAAAGGGGGAAGAAAAGAAAAGAAATCCCTCTCGTATTGGGCCAAATGCGCTGGCAGCCCAACGCAGTCCGCAGCGACCGCGCCCTTGCCGCACAGCTCCTACACGGACCCTCGCCTGGTGTCATTGTCATGTGGGGCCGGCGAGTCAGGTTCTTCCTCTCCACACATCAATGGATCTCGGCAGCTTCTATCAACCCGCGTGGATCGCAACAAACTCAAGCAAAATCACCTAGATCTTCGCTGAGGGCTAACCGAGCACCCATCGGACCATGATCAATTCCGCGTATAAATATGCAACCCCTAAAAGTCTCCTCGTCCAACTATCAAGCAAGTCGCGCCATCAAAATAGCAGGGAGAAAAAGAAGCTGACGGCCGCCGCTGTTGGCCCATGTCCTCGTCTCGGTGCCGACCTAGTGATCGTCTTGCGCGCGGCCGGAACACAGAGAACCCCTCAAGCTTCCTTCCCAATTTTGGGACGTCCCCGATCCCCATGAACCTGATCTGCTCCCCACTGACGATGTCGCGACGGATGCCGCTGCAGCCACAGCGGTGGCCGCGTGGGTGTGCCACTACTCGAGCACCGAAGCACGGCAGCTACAGCAAACGGTGGTGGCTGACCGCATGTACCACGATGTTGCTCTTGCCGGTACTACTCACCTCGTTCGTGCTCCTTTTCATGCAGCTCGCGCGGGCCTCCGTTTTCTCTCTGTTGCAAGATGGCAGAACCTGAAATGGGCTACTGCATCCACCTCCTGGACTCAGCTTTCCTCCCTCATTGCCCTTGACGTCTCCCGCTCGGCCATGAACCCATCTAACGAACGACTTGGGATTAGGCAGAGTGGGGATTACCGAGGCTGCTCGGGCTCCTAATCGGCGGACGCCGCCGCAGGATGGGAACAACCACAGCTCTGTGGCCTCGCGTGAAGAAGATGGTGGAGGACCGTTGGATCTACGATGAAGAATTGAGGTAAGGGGATTTGTATCGGCCGTAGATCTTCTATCCGATGGTTCTGGGCAGATCGGGCGAACATAAAATCGGGACCGTAGGATCTTGATCCGATGGCCGGATGCGCGTACCGGTTCGCAGGGCTCAGATCTAATCTGAGCGCTTGAACTACGATCGGACGGCCGAAGCCTATCCATACCCCTTCGCGCTGACGCTTTACAAATGAGACCCTGAGATTTTAGGATATAAACCCACAGTTCACACTGTGGGGAATTCTGAGTCTGGGGAATAATTGCTAGTTAGCCCCTGTTGTTTCTGATATTTATGCGCCCAGTCTAGAGAATAGAAAATCCAGTAAAAGTAATTAGAAAATGATTTTTAATGAGAAAATAAATGCTAGAAACTTGTATAATTCATAGAAAATTCATATTAAGTCCAAATTGATCAATTCCAGTTCCTATAATTTTGTAATATTATTGTTTATCATTTTATGTCACTGTTTTGACATGAAAGCCATATTAAAATTTATCTCCTAATTAATCTTGTACCTAGCACATAAAACCTTAGGAAAATCATAACTCCTCCGTTTTAACTCCGATTTGATCCATTCAAGTTGTGTTAGTCTCGTGTAAGTATGTACTATGCCATAACAACATTTATTATACCATGTCTCATTATTTTATAATTAGATCTCCATTTAACTTATGTTGGTTAATCTGCTTATCATTATAATTCACTAGAATATAATTTATGGTCAATTTATAACTTAGATTAAAGTTGAAATAATTATTTGTGAAATAACCTCTCATATGATTTATACTAACCAAATTATAATATAGTTTGACATTTAAATCACATAGATCTTTTATAAAATCATAACTCCTTAACCGTAACTCCGATTTTAGTGGTTCTCGTTCCCGCGATCTCGTAGCAACTCGTAGATTATTATTACACAGTTTATTCTTATGTTTGGTGTGATGTTAATTTTGCCTATACACTGCTTGTTTGTATTGCTACGACTAGTGTGAGGTCACGAGTCATCTAGAGATCATCCTAGTACCTAGAATCTCAAGTCCCAGGCAAATTGTGCCCTTGATCACTTCTTTTTACCCAGTCATGTTCTGATTAATCATAATGATCTGCATAGATTAATTTTGATGGGACCTAATAGGTTACCCTAGTTTGTCTATCTTTATGCCTTGTTCACCACTAAATTTCTGGGTAGTACTTGCTAGTGCTTTATGTGAATTTGGGCATTGAGATACACATTGTTCATACTTTTGTTATCAGTTTGTTAATTACTATTCATGATAAGATCATTATGTTAATTAGAACATGGAGAACCACCCGGGAAAACAGTGCTACCACAAGGGTTTAATGGGACGCCCTTGGCTGATTAATTAGGAAAGCTAGTGGATGACTACCTTACTCGAAAGGGGCAAGGGCAGTAGGGGAGTGGTCAGTGTAGGGAGGCCCTTGGGATGATTTTTCTGCGATGGCGGTCATGCGAGGGATTCCTGCATTAGAGCTTCCTATAAACTGTAGCGAGTTTTCTGAAGCTAGTGGAACTTTGTAAAGGCCTCGTAGTGTTACCCTGCCTCGCCTCCTCGGTAGAGGTGTATGAGATTGGCCGTCTCTTGGCAGATGGGTAACACGACTTGTGGGTAAAGATGCGCAACCTCTACAGAGTGTAAAACTGGTATACTAGCCGTGCTCACGGTCATGAGCAGCTCGGACACTCACATGATTAAATTATGGAACTAAATTCAATTTGTCATATGCATTGCATCGCAGGTGATGTTGTTATTTTTGTTCTACTACTTAATTGGGTTGGTATTTACTTATACTTCGTAATTGCTAATAAAATTTTGACCACCTGTAAAAGCAATGCTCAGCTTCAACCATCTTCTTTGGTAAGCCTTACACTTCACATGAGCTCCCATCTTTGGCGAGTTCATACACATTATTCCCCATAACTTGTTGAGCTATGAACGTATGTGAGCTCACTCTTGCTGTCTCACACCCCCCCACAGGTTAAGAACAGGTACCACAGGATGAGGCGCATGGAGGATGCTGTGATGAGTTCATGAGTGGTCTAGGTCGTCGTCTCCCAGTCAACTTTGGGTTGCTGGACCGTTGTCTCCTTATAATGTAATTATTTATTTATTTTGTATAGAACTCCTGTTATATAGTAAAGATGTGACATTCGATCCTGTGCCATGATTCATCATATGTGTGAGACTTGGTCCCAGCACACCTGGTGATTATGTTCGCGCCCGGGCTTTGGATCCCTGAAACCCGGGTGTGACAATAGATATGCTGGATGAAGAATTGCTTCGAAAGCATTAAGTGTCCCACGACTAATGATTGCATTGTAGGGGTATTCCATGTCAACAATATCAAACACAACCTGTTCAGTCCTTGTATTGTGGACAAATCCGAAGGTCACTGGCATTGTGATCTTACCAAGTGCTACAATCTGCCTTCCTCTGAAGCCACAAAGAGGGTGTGTAGCATCATGAATCTTGTCCTCTGGCTCTTGCATCTGTCTGAAGGCCTTAGCAAATATGATATCCGCTGCACTGCCTGTATCAACTAGAACATTATGGACCAGAAATCCCTTGATGACACAAGATATGACCATAGCATCATTATGGGGGTAATCCTTGAGCTGAAGGTCCTCCTGGGAGAAGGTGGTTGGAATGTGGGACCATTTCGACTTGATGAAGGGTCCTTGCACCCCAACATGCTGCACCCTTCTCTGAGCTTCCTTCTTCTGCTTCTTGTTGACTGGTTCTGAGCATGAACCGCCTATTATCGGGAGCACCAGCTTCGTAGCCGAAGCAGCTTCAGCTTGAATGTTGAATGAAGTCATCAGCTCAATCAGTGGAAGTGAGTTCATCGGAGGTGGGCGCCAATGTTGGGGACTTGTTCTCAAATGTTTCGGCTTAAGAACAAGGCAACACAAAAAGGTTAATGGTTAATGCCCTTCGTCCTTTGAAGCATTATCTCCCTTAGGATATAATGATCTTTAGACGAAGGTCATGAAGGACGTACCTTCAACATCACAGTATATATTAATGAAAGAAGAAGCTTATGAGACATGAGAAATAACATAAATAATCATATGACATCATTAATATCTCTTAATTATATCATCATGAACGAACGAGAACAATATTGAATTATATTTATACCTTCGGCTTAACAGAAGGCAAAAGTCCAAGCATGACGCACGAGCGAATACAAGTCAGCGTGAACAGTACGAGGTACTGTTCATCTATTTATAGGCACAGGACGCAGCCTGCGAGAAATTACATTCATACCCTTTACACTTGGTTACAATCATAACATAGGTTGTCGTGGGCTAATTGGTCATTCCATCTTTTAAGTCGGTGCATCTGGAGATACGTTACGAAGCTCCTTGACTGATAGCTTCGGCATTGTGTTCTGGCCCTTCGAAGGTGTTTCTTCTCACAAGACCTTCGGCGACGAAGCTGCCCCCAACAGTAACGATGATGAATAGTAACGATGAATGGTAACGATTATGAATAGTGTCGATGAATAGTAACGATGGTGAATTGTAACGATGAATAGTAATGGTGAATAGTGATGATGAATAGTTCGTATGAACGAACGATGAATGATGAATATGAACTATGAACGAACGATGAACGATGAATAGGAACTATGAACGAACGGACGAACAATCGAATGATTGGACGAACGAACGATCGGAATTTCGGCAGCATAACGACAGGACAAAGATTATCTGGAAGAACGATGAATAGGGACAACGAACGATGAACGATGAATAGGAACTATGAACGAATGATGAATAGGAACTATGAACGAACGGACGAACGATCGAATGATCGGACGAACGAACGATCGGAATTTCGGCAGCATAACGGCAGGACAAAGGATTATTTGGACGAACGAACGGACGAACGATCGAACGATCAGACGAACAGATGAACGAACCATGAACGATCAGACGAACGAACGAACAAACTAAGAACAGGGGGACGAACGATCGAAGAACAACCGAACGATCCTTGCGCTAGTGTGTGCTTATGTGTGAAGTGGAGTGGACGTGTGGGGGGGAGAGTTGCCATGAAATGGCTTGGGGTGGGATGAGAGGATGCCCTTGCCCCTCTATTTATAGCCATGGTGGGGGGATTAGGGGGAGGGATGAGAGGATTAGTGGGAGGATGAGAGGATTAGTGGGAGATTAGCATGGATTTGTCTTATATGAGTGTAATTAGCTTGTAGAGCTCAACGTATGACACCGGAGGCATATGTATACGTATGAGCATGAGGAAAGTTATGAAGAAAATATTTGTAGGGACTTGAAAAATGATTCTGAAGATATTTCTCAAGAGGAAAAATACTTGGAGATATATCGGTGGAATATTTGGACAATATTTCTAGAAAGAAATTGAGGGGGGGGGGGGTTACTGGGGAAATATCTGACAGTATTTCTGGGAAGAATTTGAGGGGGATCACTAGGGAAATATTTGTAGGATATTTTGAGGAGGATTTTGGAGAGAATATAGACCACTATATTTTATTTGCTGATATCAACTTACAAACAAACATTTTGAAATGAAATTTGAAATTCATTTTGAATTTAGAGCGAGTTTGAGAAAATTTCAAGATTTGAATTTTTAGGATGCTATAAATCTACCCCACTTAAAATGAATCTCGTCCTCGAGATTCGACTTAGAAGGGTTATGGGTATAGCTTTACTTCAGCTACATATCTTCACTTTGCAGACTCTTCGAGGAGATGGAGCTTCAACAAAATCTGGCCTTTGAGGAGCATCCGGTTGCTGATTGCAAATGCTGATTCTGGCTACTGAAAGATCATCTTCAGGCTTCTAGGTTTCGCTTGACAGCTAGCTTATTGAAGAAGCATTGATGCCAACACGCAAACCTTCCTCTTGCGAACTCCCACATGGATTCCTTCCTTGACTAGTCTTCTGGTGCTTCATCAAAAAAACTTGGGTGACCACTTCTCATCTAGAAACTTATAAGATTCGTTGATCTCGTCCTCCACAAGCTTGCTACAGGCCTTCTTCTTTTTCTCCATAGCAGGAACCTTGCTGGAACACTACCCCACTTAAAAAGAATGAGGGTAGGGCTCTTGAAACTTGGGGATTTGAACTCCTTGAAGTACCTCATAACAAGGGTGTTACGGGGCCTTCTTCTGTTGTTGCTGCTTGAGCAGGCTGTGGAGAAATGACTGACACAGGGTTGATTCTGGGAGAACCTTCTCCTTATCTTCTCTTCACTATCTTCTTTTCACTGACCCTTTCTTTCTCTTTGCTCTTCCCACTGGAGGATTCTATCAAAGAGTATTACCATCATACAGAGGAGGAAACCAAAGACTATGAACCATGTACAACAGTCTTCAACCCAAGAATCACCAAGCATTGTGATCTTAGGGGCGAGGGAGTGGAAAATGGAGTTGCCTGCGATTTGGCAGAGGGGATTTTATCAGGAGTGTGCTTTGCTTTGAGCGAGATGGGAGTTGAGGGAGCTGGTGGGGAAGTTTTATAGGCGAGCAGTATGCGAGGTGGTGCTCCGGTGCGGAGTGACGGTGATGGAGCAGGTGCCACGCGGCAGCAAACACGACAAGGGGAGGGGGGACGGTGTTGCTAGTGGTAATGGCGGTGGGTGCGCTGCAAAGGGGGGTGGGGCGGTGGTGGTGCGCATGGAGGCGGGCACGCGTGCGGGGGCACGGGTGAGTGGTGGGATCAATGACCCTAATGTTTATGGTCTCTGGTTCCAAGAATCTTTGCCTCTCTGTATGGTAATAACTCTTTCTGTCCTCTTTTCCTGTTTACTTTGACTTAGGGGCAGTGCTTTGATTCTCAAGGTCGGTCCTTTTGACTAAGTGACTAGACATGTTTCTTGTGTAGCTTATTCCAGGCTGCAAGGGTAAGCTTCTCGGTATCTTCTTGGATAAGGTGCTTTTCTCTTGAGATGGGTTAAGATGAGAATGGAAGCATAAGGTGAGAATTAGCTCTAATTTGTTATCTATGTTTTTAGAGAAAACCTTTTTAAGAAAAACGAAAAGAAAACACACAAGCTCAGCAATGATAAGCACAAACAAATCAAATGTTTTGAATAGGGGAAGAATAGAGTTTTTCCAAATCACGAACTACTCAGATTCGGGGGCTAAGCATAACTACTATTGCTTGGCTCCTGAATTGAGAACTATGCTAAATGCGACTTATGAGCACTAACGTTAAAGCATCACATATGTACTCAAAAGTGGAGAAAACATCAAGCGAAATTCATTTTAAAATGCCCTAGGGGGCCACACAATTAGAGTTTTGCAAAACATGAGTCTACACGATTACCTCTCATACATGCAGGGCTCTAGCCAAAGTGAAGAAAAACTTCACTACCTAATGCATGCAGAGGACTGGGCATAACTGTAACACCCCTGGTATTACTGTAACCAAAACTTGAGCATGACATCATAAACATTGGCATTGCATATGTTTGACACACCTAGAGTGCATTCACTAGGTAAAAATTTCAAACAAGTGTATTGTTTTTGATGTTTTGCAAATAGAACCCTAGATAGGGAACTTAACCCTAAATAGGGATTAAAGGGGTAAAACTTAACCCAAGATGAGAAAACCTAAAGGCTTTAGGGAAAGAGTCATAAAATGTCCCCAAAAACAAAGTTGAATCACATTTATATCCCTGGGATACCAAAAATCTCAATTAGAACCCTGGAAAACCCTAAAACCAAACCCTAGGGACCTATGTGCAAAATTAGTCCACTTTTGGACTAAAGTGCAAAAACCAAGTCAAATAAGTATCTTAAATCATTTGGTTCACAAATATGTGGACTTGTAAGCCAAATGTTGGATTTTGGACTTAAATGCAAAATGGACCTCACCTAAGTTCTATTCTAAGTCTGAAATTCAGTGTTGAGGACTCAACTTTGGAGCCCTGTATCTTTCCAAATATAGGGTTTTTGCCCTGGAGTACCACATCAAACTTGTAGACCTATTAATGGATAACAAGTTTGCTTAAGAGTGCAAGCCATGTTCTTGTGAGAAATTGGGAGATAATCTTGCTCAAAGTCAGGCTGTCAGGCAATCCCTGAACTGAATTTTCAGTAGCAGTGTGATAGGGTGAACTTTGAGCTCGATTTCGAATGGGATTCAGTGACTATTTGATGGTAAGCATTGTGGCAAAGTTGAAGATTAACTATAGCTCTACAACTTTGGTGCAGAGAGATGACCAAGTTGTAATGCAAAATTTTGAGAAAAATGGCTCCGAAGTTGCTCAGTTAGGTGTTCTGATGAGGTCTTGCCATGGTACAGTACCCCAAACTGAAACAGATCACGGTTTTTCCCCCCTGCCCGTCGCCGGTGGCCCGTCGCCGTCGATTGCCGCTCGCCGTGATTCATGCGCCGTGGCCAGCAGGTAAGCATCGCCCAGTAAAGATCTTCACCGCCGTGTGCTGGGCTCCACTCCGGTGACCCTCCTGTGCTTCCCCCTCTACCCTACGACTGGAACAGATAAGCTCACCGGCGACCGCCGCTTCCCGGCCGTGCGCTGCGTGGCTCAACCTTTCCACTACATCGCCGTAAACCCCCACTGTTGTCTAATCAACGCCGGAGAGCTTGCCACGGCATGGGACAGCGATTCACGCGCGTCAGTAATCCTCTCCACCTCCGGCCGCCGCGTTGCTCGACCGAATTGAGCGCCACCGACGAAGCCGCCTATAAATTGAGCCCTCCCCTAGCTGCGTAACATCATCACCCACCCAGTCACCAGCAATCGTTAGCATCCGTGCCTCCGAGAGCTCGAATTTAAGATTTCCCCCAAATCTATTCTCCGCCACCCGAAACTCAACCTCACCGCGGCCAGCCGTACTCCGGTCAGCTCATCTTCTTCTCTCCCTTGTTTAAGCTTCTTCATAGCTCTGTGATGCTCGACAACCCATTTAATTAAGCTAGAGGTCCTCTGGTCGCTGGGAACACGGCAGTATAGCCGCGATACTCATGGCCACCGTGGCCAGAGCTCCGTAGTTGATCATAAGTGCAATTAAGTTAGGGAAAATGATCAAGGTAGCCCCGATTTTGTCACACCCGGATTTTAAGGGACAAAGCCGGGTGCATCTCATACATGCGCCAAAGAAGACAACATATATAATAACAGAGTGTATAGAGATAAATGTCACAATAATCAGAGTAATTATTACATAGCGGAAGACTTACAAAAATAAAAGATAAATATAACACGAACTAAGGATCGCCGACGCCAATGTCAACTGAGAAACGCCACCTAGATCAGATCAAACTCCTCGCCTTGTGGCTCCTCCTGAACCACCTGTTCTTCTCCTGTGGGGGGGGTGTGAGACAGCAAGGGTGAGCTCACACAAGTTCATCGCTCAACAAGTTGTGGGGAATAATGTGACATGAACTCACCAAAGGTGGAAGTTCATGAAGTGTAAGGCTGATCAACAATAAAGGTTAAAGCTGAGCATGGCTTTTATAAGTTGGTCAAAATTTTATTAGCAGTTACTAAATGTAAGTGAATACCAAACCATAATAAAATAATAGAACAAAATTAACAATAAACCCATGCAAATGCAAATGACAAATTGAGTTTAGGTTCCATAGATTAATCATCGGAGAGTCCTGAGCCGCTCATGACCGTGAGCTCGGCTAGTATACCAGTTTTACACTCTGCAGAGGTTGTACCCTTTACCCACAAGTCGTGTTTCCCATGTCGCCATGGTTAGCTAGGCCCTTAGACACTACCGAGGTGAATGGCTAGGGATCCACTACGAGGCCTTTACAAAGTTCCACTAGCTTCCGAAAACCCGCTACAGTTTATAGGAAGTTCCAATGCAGGGTTCTTGTCTGACCGCCATCGCAGCAAAATCAACCAAGGACCTCCCTACACTGACCACTCCCCTACTGCCCTTGCCCCTTTCGGGTAAGGTAGTCTTCCACTAGCTTTCCTAATTAGTCAGCCAAGGGGTCCCATTCCTCCCTTGTGGTGGCACGTGTTTCTCAAGTTAAGCTCCATGTTCCAATTAACAATAATATAATGATCTTGACATGAACATAAATAGAATAACAAAATAATTGGAACATGGATATAATAAATGATTATCCCAAAACCATATAAAGCAATAGCAAAAACTACCCATGTGATTCAGGGGCAAACAAGGTAATGAGATAAACAATCTAGGGTGACCTATTGGGTCCCATCAAAATTAAACCTATGCATGGTAAATGATTATAAAGAACATTATTGGGTAACAAAAGTGAATCAAGGGCACAACTTGCCTGGCACTTGAGATTCCAGGTGACAGGATGAACTTCAGGTGACTCTCAACCGCACTGCCAGTCGTAGTAATACAAACAAACATAGTACAGATAAAATTAACATCACACCAAACATAAGAATATACTGCTTAATAATGACCTACACGTTGCTACAAGACTAACGCAACTTGAACGGCTCAATTCGGAGTTAAAACGAATTAGTTATGATTTTCCTAGGGTTTCATGTGTTTGATACGGAAATAATTAAGTGGTCAAATTTAATATAGTTTTCATGCTAAAACAGAGTCATTAAGTGCTAAACAATATTAATACAAAATTATAGAAATTGGAACGGGTCAAAAACGAGTTAAAATGAATTTTCTATGATTTACACAAGTTCTAGTATTTATTTTTGCATTAAAAATAAATTCCTATTTCATTTTTCCTGATTTTCTAATTTCCTGGACTGGGCGTCAATTATAGGAAAGCGCAGGGGCCTCGGTGAAAAAGAGTACAAGACTCAGGCTATCACTGGACTGGACCGCGGGTTAATTTATAAAAATAACAGGGACTCTTAAGCAAAACGTCCACGGCGAAGGGGTATGGTGGCATCTTGACCATGGGATTTGATATGGAGGGCTCGGATTAAATCTGCATAAGCGCTGAATCGGTACACGATCGTGGTCGTCGGATTCGCGATCAATGGCTATGCTTTTAAGATGATGCGATCTACTCTGGATCACCGGATCCAAATCTAACGGCCTGAGTTCAATCCAGGTGAAGGGGTACACGGTTCTAATCTTGATCGTTCAATCTAAATCTGGCGGCCGCAACATCATCAACCCTAGATCAAATCTTGGCCCTTGGTCTGCGATGAACGGTTAGGAGTGCTTCTCCCACCTCGCAACCACGGCTGAGCAGAGGCGCCCCGCGCGGCAGCGGCATTCTCGCCGCCGACCTCCCGCCCGGCGCACGGTCCATCAATTGACTAAAGCAAAGAGTGCTACACCTAGAGGATGACCTAGAGAACAGGAATACGGGTGCCTCACCGGCGATTGAAGAGGTTGAGAGCCTGCCCACGGTACGCGGCGGAGGTGCAGCAGAGCTCCCACTCCGACGAAGAATCCCGGAGATCTGGAGCACGATTCCGCCCAGGCTAAGCCGCGAAGAGCATCCTTGTGCGCTAGACTCCCCCACGGGTCGATCACCAAGGGCTGGACGCAGGTGGTGGAGCCCGACCACGGAGCGCCCGACACAGGTTCTATCCTCTCACCAAATTGGTTCTCCGGTGAACCCATAGAGTGGTGATGGCACAACCAAGGTGAAATTTATAGGGGCATGGAGTCCGCGGGGAGGCGAATTGAAGATCCTACCCAGTCTTCGCGGTCGTTGAGCCCCAAACCCCATGAATCATGGATGGCCGTTGGCGACAAACCCGGCGGGTTCAGGACGCAGGTTGTTGCGTGAGGAGGGCGAGGATGTTGCCGACCCGACGGCCCCATGCGGCAGTGGTCGAGCATGCGAGCACACGCGGAGTCGCTGGCAACGGAGCCGCACAGCCGACGAGGCACGCGAGCGGCCGCTGGTCGAGTGAACCACGACACCGTTCTATTGCGACGGAGCTGGGAGAAGCTCCCCAAACCTGCGGCATCGGCCCCACCGGTCATTGGAAGGACGGGTCAGGCGCGCGATGGGTTCTGGCAAGCCGGGCCTAGAGGTCGGCGCGTGTGCGTGAGTGGAGACGAGCGCGAGGCGCTGGTTCACTGATACATGGGCCCACCTGTCGGTGATAGCAATGGACGCGGCGCGCTTCGCTACTGCCCCCGCGGGAGAGCCATGATGGGCCGACTAGGGCGAAAATCGGCCCACGCGCCAGTTCCCTTTTTTTTCTTTTTATTATTTCTTTTCTGTTTTCTCTCTTCCTATTTTCAGCATCAAGTGTTCAAACCAAATTTAAATCCCTGTTTTGAGCTTCAAATTCCAAGGGCCAAATATTCTTTAATGTGAATATAACTTTAGTGTTTTAAAATATTATGCTTCATCATCTCCCCTTTTATTTATGGGAGGAATAAAAGGGTTTCATGAACTTTTCCTTTCCCATTTTTTTTTCATTTGACTCTCTAATTTCTATTTTAACTTCAAATCAATTTCAAGTTTGAATGCCAACTTTTACCTTTAGATGCACAAACAAAAATCCCAATATGATGCATAATTTAATGGCTTTTATTAATCCTTTGTTTTTAAATGAGGTGTTCACTTGTGATAGTAAGTAGATACAACACACACATATAGATAAAGGAAAATAACTTTTCTCCTTTTATATTATATCTACAAATTGGGTATTACAAATCCTACCCCCCTTAACAAGAATCTCGTCCTCGAGATTTAAGAAGGACTAGGGAAACAATGGGCAAATCTATGCGAAGCTCTTCTCTCTCCCAAGTAGCTTCATCTTCGCCATGGTGACTCCATTGCACTTTGCACATCTTTATCACCTTATTTCTTGTATCTCTAGTCAAAGTGTCAAGAATCTTGATGGAATACTCTGTGTAAGTCAAATAACCTTGAACGCTAAGCTCTTCCATTGGTAAATGTTCCTCAGGGACACGGAGACATTTCTTAAGTTGAGACACGTGGAATACATTATGCACATCAGATAGATATCAGGTAGCTCGAGTTGGTAGGCCATCTCTCCAACTCGCCTAAAAACTCTAAATGGTCCAATAACGCGAGGGGACAGTTTGCCCTTGACTTTAAATCTCCTCATTCCACGAAGTGGTGAAACCTTGAGGTACACATGATCACCTTCCTCAAACTCCAGTGGTCTTCTTCTATTATCAGCGTAGCTCTTTTGCCTAGTTCGAGCTACCCTCAAATTCTCTCGAATTATACGAACTTGTTCTTCTGCCTCTTGAATAAGTTCAGGTCCAAAGAACTGTCTTCCTCTAGTCTGGTCCAAAAATAGAGGAGTCCTGCATTTCCTGCCATACAGAGTCTCGAACGGTGACATCTTCAGACTGACCTGATAACTATTATTATATGAGAACTCAGCATAAGGTAGACTCTTGTCCCAACTACTACCATGCTGAAGGGCACAAGCTCTCAACATATCTTTCAATACTTGGTTAGTCCTTTCGGCCAGTCCATCAGTCTGAGGTAGGCCAAACTAAAATTCAACTTTGCATCCGTATTCTCATGAAAACTTTTCCAAAATTCTGGGGGTAAACTGTGATCCTCTTATCCAAAACGATCTTCTTTGGTACTCCATGTAAACACACAATCCGAGTCATGGGCTTCCTTTAAAATAGTCTCACGAAGGCTTTCAATCTCGGGGACACATATCTTGTCCTTGAACCATATGGCACCTTGCTCATCTTCCGTAAATTCTGGACCTCGACCTTCAGTAATCAGATTCTTAATCTCTTGTATTTTAGCATCACCAATTTGACCTTTGCGAATTTCTTACTCTAAAGTAGGTTCCACATCAATAGTAACTCCCTTAGTGTGAGCAACTATCCCCAGGTTAAGTCTCATAAAATCCTCAACAATCTCATCGGGTAGCTGGGCAACATCAGCTGAATGAACATGCTCCTTTTGACTCAAGGCATATGCAACCAAATTGCCTTGCCCGGGTGATAGTGAATCTCCAAATCATAATCCTTAATAAGCTCCAACCAACGGCGTTGCCTAAGGTTGAGATCCTTCTGAGTGAATATATACTTCAAATTCTTATGATCCGTGTACACTTGGCACTTAGTTCCCATGACACAATGCCTCCATATCTTTAGTGCATGCACAACGGCTGCCATTTCTAAGTCATGCGTGGGGTAGTTCAACTCTTGTTTCCGCAACTGTCGAGACGCGTAGTCGGTCACATGTCCTTCTTGCATGAGCACACATCTTAAGCCTTGGCCACATGCATCACAATAAATGTCAAATCCTTTCTGTAGATCTGTCATAACCAACACTGGTGGTGACATCAATCTCTTCTTTAAGTGTTCAAAACTATCTTGGCACTTCTCGTCTCACTTAAATTCTCTTTCCTTCTCCAGAAGTGAGGTCATAGGCTTAGCGATTTTAGAAAATCCTTCAATAAATCTCCGATAATATCCTGCAAGTCCCAAGAAACTCTAGACCTGGGTATACTCCACGCCACTATCTCCTTGACTTTAGTAGGATCCACTGAAATCCCTCCATTAGAAATGATATATCCAAGAAAAGGCACCTTGCCAATCCAAAACTCGCAGTTGCTATACTTGGCGTAGAGTTGATTGTCTCGTAGCTTCCGTAGCACCAATCTTAGATGTTCCTCATGACCACTATCACTCTTGGAATAAATGAGAGTGTCGTCGATGAAAACCATGATGAATCTATCCAAATCATGAACACCTTATTCTTCAGATCCGTAAAATAGGCTGGTGCAATAGTTAGTCCAAATGACATAACAGTGAACTCATATAAGCCATATCGGGCCGAGAAATCCGTCTTGGGAATATCCGATGTCCTAATCTTCATTTGATGGTAACCCGATCGGAGATCAATCTTCGAGAATACCCTTGCACCTCTCATCTAATTAAATAAATCCTCAATGCGGGGCAACAGATACTTGTTATTCACAGTGACTTCATTAAGGGTCCCATAATCCACACACATCCCTTGCGATCCTTCTTCCTTCTGTATAAATAGAACCGGCGCTCCACAAAGTGAAGAATTTGAACGAATGTACCCAGCTTCTTGTAACTCTGTTAACTGCTTCTTAAGTTATTTTATCTCTTCTATAGACATCCTATATGACCGTTTGGGAGTAGGAGTAGTCCCAGGTAAGAGATCAATGACCAACTCAACTTCCTTATCTGGTGGCATCCCTGGTAACTCCTCTGGAAAGACATCCGAAAAAATCTCTAACCAACCGGATGTTGTCACCAACAAACTTCTCATCTACTAAGAATGCCGCTAGTCTGATGGTGGTAGTTACTGCAACTTCAACTTCAAATCTTTGTCCTTTAGTGGTAGTGAGCTCTACGGTACCTCTACCACATGCTATAACAGCCTTTGCCTTTCTTAGCCATGACATACCAAGGATCAGATCTATACTACTTGACTCTAATATTATAGCAGTAACTCCAAATTCTCTACCCATAATGGTCAACGTCAATCTATGTGTCATTCGATTCGCCTCAACAGGCCCTTTAGGTGTAATTACTCTCATGGGTTTTCTCATATTGTCCAACACATATGCCCAAACCAAAATCTCAGCCTGACGCATAATTTTATTAGCAACACATGGGGTCAAATAGACCTTTTTATTCCTCCTAAAATAGTATCATACCGAATACTAACTAAAGGAACATGTAGATCTTACAAATAGTAGTAATTTATATATATGTTTATGTAGCTTGGTGGAGCTGGTGGTGGTGGAGAGGGTAGTTGCTGTCGTTGTCTCTCCAACCGTGATTGCCTTATTTCTTGATGTATCTCCAGACGGGCCTGACGTATTTCCTCGCGTTCTTGTCTTATCTGGTTTTGCATTTTGGTCACCATGTCTGTCAATTGTTGTATTACCAGCCTTTGGGTTGCAATCACTTGATCGATTTCAACAGGTGGAGGATTTGGAGGATTCATTTCTGTTTGCTGTTGCGTGATAATCTTTCCTTTCTTGGTATTGACCATCTGAGTTAGATACGTATGGTAGGAGAGAGCAGTAGACAAGGCAGTAATTACAAATCATGTTACTTTGGGGGACTTATTAGTTAAGCAGTTTAATGTTTTACCTACCATAGCTAATTTCTTACCTTATGCTGGCACATGCTAAGATGTCCATATATAATATTTCAATCAATCAAAGAAGCAAATCAGGCATTGATCATCAGAACAATCAACCAACATTTTTAATAGAGAAAATATTTTTTAATTTTGTCTTAGGCTTCCTATCTCTTAAAATGTCATAGGGTAGGGATTCCAAGGTGTGAAATCCATCCTATCTAAGAGTAGGAAAGGTAAGAATGATCAGAGTAGAATAGTAGAAGGTAAGACGGGCTCAAGATAAGTATAGAAAGAATCAGAGTAAGGTAAGTAGGTAAGGGCTTGTCCATTTCTATCTAGGTTTCGTCCTACAGTCAACATTTCCTCTGATACCACTTCTGTCACACCCGGATTTTAAGGGACAAAGCCGGGTGCATCTCATACATGTGCCAAAGAAGACAACATATATAATAACAAAGTGTATAGAGATAAATGTCACAATAATCAGAGTAATTATTACATAGCGGAAGACTTACAAAAATAAAAGATAAATATAACACGAACTAAGGATCGCCGGCGCCAATGTCAACTGAGAAACGCCACCTAGATCAGATCAAACTCCTCGCCTTGTGGCTCCTCCTGAACCACCTGTTCTTCTCCTGTGGGGGGGGGGTGTGAGACAGCAAGGGTGAGCTCACACAAGTTCATCGCTCAACAAGTTGTGGGGAATAATGTGACATGAACTCACCAAAGGTGGAAGTTCATGAAGTGTAAGGCTGATCAACAATAAAGGTTAAAGCTGAGCATGGCTTTTATAAGTTGGTCAAAATTTTATTAGCAGTTACTAAATGTAAGTGAATACCAAACCATAATAAAATAATAGAACAAAATTAACAATAAACCCATGCAAATGCAAATGACAAATTGAGTTTAGGTTCCATAGATTAATCATCGGAGAGTCCTGAGCCGCTCATGACCGTGAGCTCGGCTAGTATACCAGTTTTACACTCTGCAGAGGTTGTACCCTTTACCCACAAGTCGTGTTTCCCATGTCGCCAGGGTTAGCTAGGCCCTTAGACACTACCGAGGTGAATGGCTAGGGATCCACTACGAGGCCTTTATAAAGTTCCACTAGCTTCCGAAAACCCGCTACAGTTTATAGGAAGTTCCAATGCAGGGTTCTTGTCTGACCGCCATCGCAGCAAAATCAACCAAGGACCTCCCTACACTGACCACTCCCCTACTGCCCTTGCCCCTTTCGGGTAAGGTAGTCTTCCACTAGCTTTCCTAATTACTCAGCCAAGGGGTCCCATTCCTCCCTTGTGGTGGCACTTGTTTCTCAAGTTAAGCTCCATGTTCCAATTAACAATAATATAATGATCTTGACATGAACATAAATAGAATAACAAAATAACTGGAACATGGATATAATAAATGATTATCCCAAAACCATATAAAGCAATAGCAAAAACTACCCATGTGATTCAGGGGCAAACAAGGTAATGAGATAAACAATTTAGGGTGACCTATTGGGTCCCATCAAAATTAAACCTATGCATGGTAAATGATTATAAAGAACATTATTGGGTAACAAAAGTGAATCAAGGGCACAACTTGCCTGGCACTTGAGATTCCAGGTGACAGGATGAACTTCAGGTGACTCTCAACCGCACTGCCAGTCGTAGTAATACAAACAAACATAGTATAGATAAAATTAACATCACACCAAACATAAGAATATACTGCTTAATAATGACCTACGCGTTGCTACAAGACTAACGCAACTTGAACGGCTCAATTCGGAGTTAAAACGGATTAGTTATGATTTTCCTAGGGTTTCATGTGTTTGATACGGAAATAATTAAGTGGTCAAATTTAATATAGTTTTCATGCTAAAACAGAGTCATTAAGTGCTAAACAATATTAATACAAAATTATAGAAATTGGAACGGGTCAAAAACGAGTTAAAATGAATTTTCTATGATTTACACAAGTTCTAGTATTTATTTTTGCATTAAAAATAAATTCCTATTTCATTTTTCCTGATTTTCTAATTTCCTGGACTGGGCGTCAATTATAGGAAAGCGCAGGGGCCTCGGTGAAAAAGAGTACAAGACTCAGGCTATCACTGGACTGGACCGCGGGTTAATTTATAAAAATAACAGGGACTCTTAAGCAAAACGTCCACAGCGAAGGGGTATGGTGGCATCTTGACCGTGGGATTTGATATGGAGGGCTCGTATTAAATCTGCATAAGCGCTGAACCGGTACACGATCGTGGTCGTCGGATTCGTGATCAATGGCTATGCTTTTAAGATGATGCGATCTACTCTGGATCACCAGATCCAAATCTAACGGCCTGAGTTCAATCCAGGTGAAGGGGTACACGGTTCTAATCTTGATCGTTCAATCTAAATCTGGCGGCCGCAACATCATCAACCCTAGATCAAATCTTGGCCCTTGGTCTGCGATGAACGGTTAGGAGTGCTTCTCCCACCTCGCAACCACGGCTGAGCAGAGGCGCCCCGCGCGGCAACGGCATTCTCGCCGCCGACCTCCCGCCCGGCGCACGGTCCATCAATTGACTAAAGCAAAGAGTGCTACACCTAGAGGATGACCTAGAGAACAGGAATACGGGTGCCTCACCGGCGATTGAAGAGGTTGTGAGCCTGCCCACGGTACGCGGCGGAGGTGCAGCAGAGCTCCCACTCCGGCGAAGAATCCCGGAGATCCGGAGCACGATTCCGCCCAGGCTAAGCCGCGAAGAGCATCCTTGTGCGCTAGACTCCCCCATGGGTCGATCACCAAGGGCTGGACGCAGGTGGTGGAGCCCGACCACGGAGCGCCCGACACAGGTTCTATCCTCTCTCCAAATTGGTTCTCCGGTGAACCCATAGAGTGGTGATGGCACAACCAGGGTGAAATTTATAGGGGCATGGAGTCCGCGGGGAGGCAAATTGAAGATCCTACCCAGTCTTCGCGGTCGTTGAGCCCCAGACCCCATGAATCATGGATGGCCGTTGGCGACAAACCCGGCGGGTTCAGGACGCAGGTTGTTGCGTGAGGAGGGCGAGGATTTTGCCGACCCGACGGCCCCACGCGGCAGTGGTCGAGCATGCGAGCACACACGGAGTCGCTGGCAATGGAGCCCCACAGCCGACGAGGCACGCGAGCGGCCGCTGGTCGAGTGAACCACGGCGCCGTTCTGTTGCGACGGAGCTGGGAGAAGCTCCCCAAACCTATGGCATCGGCCCCACCGGTCATTGGAAGGACGGGTCAGGCGTGCGCTATGGGTTCTGGCAAGCCGGGCCCAGAGGTCGGTGCGTGTGCGTGAGTGGAGAAGAGCGTGAGGCGCTGGTTCACTGATACATGGGCCCACCTATCGGCGATAGCAATGGACGCGGCGCGCTTCGCTACTGCCCCCGCGGGAGAGCCATGATGGGCCGACTGGGGCGAAAATCGGCCCACGCGCCAGTTCCCTTTTTTTTCTTTTTATTATTTCTTTTCTGTTTTCTCTCTTCCTATTTTCAGCATCAAGTGTTCAAACCAAATTTAAATCCCTGTTTTGAGCTTCAAATTCCAAGGGCCAAATATTCTTTAATGTGAATATAACTTTAGTGTTTTAAAATATTATGCTTCATCATCTCCCCTTTTATTTATGGGAGGAATAAAAGGGTTTCATGAACTTTTCCTTTCCCATTTTTTTCATTTAACTCTCTAATTTCTATTTTAACTTCAAATCAATTTCAAGTTTGAATGCCAACTTTTACCTTTAGATGCACAAACAAAAATCGCAATATGATGCACAATTTAATGGCTTTTATTAATCCTTTGTTTTTAAATGAGGTGTTCACTTGTGATAGTAAGTAGATACAACACACACATATAGATAAAGGAAAATAACTTTTCTCCTTTTATATTATATCTACAAATTGGGTATTACAGATTTCATGTCTGCTGCTCGGGAACCCTAGCCATTGCCCCAATCGGCCGGTCTACGAGCTCGTCGGAGCTCGGCCGCGCGTGAACGCCGTCGAGGTCGTGTCGTGTAAAGGAATAGAAGATGGAGGGCCTTTCTGTAATTTGTTAGCGACACATCAGAACAGTAAAGGAACTTGTTTCCTGTTATCCAGAACCCCGAGGACCGCTGTGCAAAATGGCCAGCGCGGGCGCGCTTCTGCGCGAGGTTGGGCCGCTTGGGCCAGTTTGAGCCCAATACTGTTAAGTATTTTTCTTTTTCTTTTTCAGAAGAACTTCAGAAATATGTTGAAAAATGTAAAAAAATGGTAAAATCGTGAAACTAATTTTCCTAGCCTTCTTATTTTCCCTAGAATTTAATAAAAATAGTTTCATGATTTTTAGGTTAAATTAGGAATTTTAAGGTATTTAAAGTAGTTTAAGATAGTAGTTCTAGATTTTTTTAAAGATAAATGGTAATTCCAAAAATGCTCAAAATTTTTATATGAGTTCCTCATATTATTTAGAAGCCTTGGGTAGAATTTGGGTTGATTTGGACCTTGCTTGATCACCAAACCCCAAAACCCTCCTGCCCTGTGAACTCCTTTACCAACTCCGGAAACCCTAAGTTCTCGGAGTTCCGTGAAGGAAAATTGTATTCAAGACTTGAATAATAAGTTTATATTATCTTTGCACTCTCATGAGCATTACATGGCATCCATTCTTATATACATATGTATGGTTATGATTAGAAAACGAGGAAGAAGTGGAAGCCACTGAAGAGCAAGTACCACCACCCTTGGAAACTCAGGCTGAGAATTGTTTCTACTTCGATATTTGTGGATCTGAGCCTGACTCACCCATAAAAAAGGCAAGCCCCGGTGCATTTGCCACCCCCTTGTGTTTTAAAATCTTTCTCACTTGCTTGATGCACTAGGTGATAGGTGTTGATTGCTTAAACAATTCCTGCATTACTTTCCTTGGATTTGATTACCTTCCTTGAAACCCTGTTTTTATAAAAAGGTTTTACTATGCTTAGTATTGCTCTAGAAAAGCAAAAGGATTTGTTTTACAAAAGATGTTTGACAAAGTGGGAGGGTTGTTTTCAAAATAAAACTTGATGGTGAATCTGTCAAAGGCCTTGATGGATTCAACATCGGAAAAGATGTACCTCTGCCAGGTACCAACCTTTGGGGTGAAATGATTAAGCTGAGACCGGGCGGGTGACTTGCACGAGAAAGAGAGTCTCGGTGTAGTGTCTCTGTCTGAGTCGATTAAGGACCTTGTCGATGTAGGCTTGATGATCGAGGACCCTTTAACTGGTCACATGCCTCGTCATGGGTAAGCCTTGCCTCGGGCAGACTAAGGCCAAAATAAGATAACACGAAATGGGCGTGGAGCGGTGGCGAGAGAAGCGTGTACCCTCCGTGGCAAGAGGCTGGACGGTGGTGTATCTGTGCTCTCGGTTTGCGTGAACCTGATCTGGTCTTAAGAACCCCGGTGGCGGGTTGACATATGCAAGGGTTAAGTGCTACATATGTCGTGTGATTGGAGATCCTCAGCTGAGTATAATCGATTCGGATCGCTGTACCTTCACGGTTATGAAGACTTGGTCACTGCCCTACACGTAGCAATCCAGTGAAGATGAAGGATGAATTAAGAACTTGGCTAGTTCAGGATAAGTGTTTGAACTAGGTTAGAGAGAACTCTAGAGATAAGTAAGTTTACTTAACTTGACCAATAAAACTGGATTTTTAAGGATCCACTTTAGTAAGCATTTCTGCAAAACAGAGTCTTTGCTTATTGAGAAGCCTTACCTTGACTCCCTTAAACCAGCATACCCTTGAGAGTCTTTTCCTTAGTCGGGTAAGACTTGCTGAGTAATTCCATACTCAGGGTTTATTCCCCCGTTGTTTTTAGGTGAGGAAACAACGAACTTTTGTTGTTTTTGTACCAAGGTGGTGAAAGATGAGGACAATCAAGAATGAAGCTGCTGGAGGACCGGGTCCTCCTTAAAAACTTTTATGTAAAGAACTTAATGGGAGGAGTTGTTGCCTCCTGGGTATTGTAATAATACTTTTCAGCACTCGCTATATACTCTGGTCTGTATTAACTGACTTACTCTTACTTTTCAATAAATGTAAGTTTATGTAATCACTTCCGCATTTCCGCATCTCCGATGAACATATTATCTGTCAGACGGGTGAAACGTTCCTGGAAAGGTAAGGAAAAAGATACCGAACTTATCAAGTAGTTCAGGGGCACCTACAGGGTTGTCTGAGGTCTGAGGGACAAGGACAACTGTAGGTGGGCCTAATTACTTGGGAGGTTCTGTCACAATAACTAACTTCAGACCAGAAACTTCTCTTCTGGCGAGGCTTGCACACAACTTCAATCTGAGACATCTCCTGGATGGGTCAAGAGGGAGCTGATGTTGATGACTTCTTCTGGCGGCGACTGAGATGGCAGCACGGGGTTGAACTCTTCTTCAAGCTGGGCTGGCTCTTGTAGCTCCTCAAAGGGTGGTGGTGCTGGTGGGGTGCTTGCAGCTTCTTCTTTGATTTCAAGGGAGGGTGTTGGAATCTTCTTCATGGTGAGGGGCTCAAACAACTCTGGCAGGGGATCTTGGGAGGATTTGGGGTGCTCTTGCTTATCCATAGCCTGAGGGGAGACTGGAATTCCTTCCAAGACTATGGCTCCTTCCGGGAGTTCCCAAGCCTTCTTCTCTCCTCTGATAGAGACTGGGTGACCTTCAAGAATCTGGGGATCTTCAACTCTCATGGATTGAACTGGGTTGGATGAAGCGGGCTCTTGGATCCGCAGGGCTCTACATTGGTTATGGGTTACCAAGTAGGCCTCCATGAACTTCTAGACGTGCTCATCCTTGGCTTGCTTCAGGGCTTCAACAGCAATGGCTTCACGAATTTCCAAGGCAGCTACACGGGCTTGAGCTGAGGTGAGACCACATGGAGCTTACGGTTGTGCTTCTCTGCATCTTCTGCTCGGGCAATCATATGACGGTGGTGTCGAGCCAAGAAATCATACTAGGCATCCAGGGTGAGCAGGTATGCAGTGAGGTACACGACTATGGGGTCATCCTCAAGCAGCTGCTGCCCTTCCAATGCACGTATCCTGGCCATCCAAACAGGACAGTCTCTCTGAAAGGGCAGAAAGAATCTGAGCGGTGTGTCGGCCACTTCTTCTTCATAAATCTGACATAGGGCCCTCAATGCCTTGCGAGCGATGACTTGGCAGGTGTCTTTGAATCTGTGCCCAGCAGCAGTGACACTCCATTCCACATGGTGTGGACTGGATCCAATGTATATAGTCACGACACACTTCTCTGTGCCATG
The DNA here is from genome assembly GCA_029449295.1 of Zea luxurians. Lineage (NCBI taxonomy): Eukaryota > Viridiplantae > Streptophyta > Magnoliopsida > Poales > Poaceae > Zea > Zea luxurians. The sequence goes on from JAOPSE010000053.1 coordinate 17,060,080, forward strand.
CTCGACGAATTCACGACCATCATACTCTGGTTGGCTCCTGATTCCAAGGCAGACTGTGCATGCTCTCAGCAACTTGGGGAAACCATCTTCATTCTGGCAAAAGCTGGTTTGGCAGCGAACCTCCATCTGACTTCTGAGAGAAGGAAAGGGGGAAAACATTTTTGAAATGAAGGGATAAGAGCAAGAATTTTTTTTAAGAAAATAGTTTTGACTCAAAAACTTTTGGATCAGGCTAAGGGTTACGTCCTGCGGCCAACCTAACAGCTCCGATACCACCTGAAGTGCCCCAATCCTCTGGGACTCAAATATGATACAATTACTAGTCCCAGGAGGCTAGTAAACACATTTATACAACAGATGATTCCAGATCTGCTTAAACGAGACAAACCTATAAAGGTGGCGGTCAACTTTAAGAGTTGGTCCGCAACTCGGGACATATCATCAGAGTGGGGCTAAAGCAGCCCAATATACACAGCGAAGCAAATTAGCGATCCAACATCCACAGGCAAGGTTGGGAACAGTCGTAACTCTTACCCGATCTCCTTTTTATGAAAAACAACAAATAAGCAATGGTGAGTACAAACGTACTCAGCAGCCCACCGTCACCCGCAGAATGGGGAAATCAGATATAATGCATGGAATATGTGGAGCTCAGGATATTTTGCAGAAACAACAATATTTTATGCAGGGTTGTTTTGTAAAACATTTTGTATTTTTCAAAGCGCATCCTCTCCCAAAGGAGCAGGAAGTTCTTTTTCAATATAGAACAAAATCCCCTGGACTAAACCATCCAGGTATCTCAGCAGTTTCCCACTGGTTTTCATTTTCAAAAACAGCAACTGGACTTCCCATCCACCATAGCTCATGGCTCAACCGCCGGACCTTTTAAAAACCACTTTTCTCAAACACACCCCTTTTTTTTGGAAAACAAACACTAATTGCCATACCACACCAGGCTCGTCCATACCAGTGGACACGGACTATTCGAATAGGTTTTCAAACTCTGCGCAGAGGTGTACACTTTACCCACTAGTCCGGCTCTGCGATCTCATAGCTAGTGAGACCCGAATCCAAATCTCTTTCTTTCCTCGCACGTCCCTACCTTAACAGTTATACCGAAAGGAGTCAGGCCACCACCATGCCCAAACCGGACAAAACATTCCCCCTCCTTATCCCCCAGTGCTCCCCAGCCTTCATAACCCTGGGGTTTGAACCGTACGAGTTCAGATTGAGTGACTGCCCACACAGTCTCGAGTGGTTGTACTTATCATGAGTACAGGTAGTGAAGGATGACAAACTAGTCCTTATATGAGGGGACAATCCTTCTGCTCACGCCTAAACCAGCTGAGCCATCACCTTAGGCCCTCCCCTAAACCAGGGAGTCCCTGATCATCCCTACTCAAAGGTGATAAGAGTGAAAACCCTTCATCATACACATTTTGAAAAGCATTTTCTTTTGAAAACTCACACCTTTCCTCAAATCATTTGTAACAAATATATCCGGGATTGATTGCAGCAAGCGGCTGGGTGGCCATAATAACTTGTCTCAAATCATATCATGCATAAAATAACAGGTGAGGGTTGTGGTTGAAAAATCATAGGTAATTTATGCATCAAAGGGATCCAGTGAGCTTGTCGTGCTTATCCGGCGAAGGGGGAAGGGGAGTTCGCAGAACTGGCTTTGGCTCCACCGCCTGGCGTAGACTTGCAGATCTAGCCTCCACGAGACGACACGAACGCTCTGATAACTATGCAACATGAACAAGCAAACATACAAACCAGCAAGTATACCAACAAATCTTTAGTATAGTGGTCAGAATAGCGATATATGGATGGGTAGAGTCTTGAGTAGAATCTGTGTCATGTGGTGTTGAGATACTACTAGTGGCAGTGCGGAGGTGCTTACTAGGAGGGTGGATTGGAGGCGAAGCGACACTATGCGCGTAGCCTGCAGAGCGGAGTAACTGAGTGGGTGGGGTGTTTGCCTTGGCTGAGGGTGTTGAGTGTGTGGAGAGGGAGAGGGTAGCTGGGTGTATTTATAGCTGGGTGTACGTGGTGTAGCACAGTGAAGTTCACTGTTGGTGACAATAGTGACGAATGAATCGGCTGACTTAGTCTGAACAGAGAAATTATAGGCAGAATATGGGATAAGTGTATTTTGGGAGTTTCCTGGAATATGGACCATGCATAAGGGATGACATGGTTGGATAGGGAATAATTCGACAAGAATTTAGAAACAAGAATTATTGGAATCGGAGTTTGGAAGCCTGGTTCGAAGAAATCTCAAAGTTAAGCGTGCTCAACTTGGAGAGACCTGAGATGGGTGACCAGATGGGAAGTTCCCTACTGGAAGGAAAATCACAGTCACCAGAGTTTGTATGACTGGAATATGGGTCTGGCTGGTCTTAATTGGGCTGTACAACATGATGGATGAGTAGTTGAAATTTGGGGTGATTGGATGATTGATGAATAGTAATGATGAATAGTGACGACGGAAAAGGAATTATAGGTATCATCGATGAATAGTAATGATGATAAATAGTAACGATGAATGGTAACGACTATGAATAGTGTCGGTGAATAGTAACGATGGTGAATAGTAATGATGAATAGTAATGGTGAATAGTGATGATGAATAGTTCGTATGAACGAACGATGAACGATGAATAGGAACTATGAACGAACGGACGAACGATCGGAATTTCGACAGCATAACGACAGGACAAAGATTATCTGGAAGAACGATGAATAGGGACTATTAACGAACGATGAATGATGAATAGGAACTATGAACGAACGATGAACGATGAATAGGAACTATGAACGAACGGATGGACGATCGAATGATCGGACGAACGAACGATCGGAATTTCGGCAGCATAACGGCAGAACAAAGGATTATTTGGACGAACGATCGAACGATCGGATGAACGGACGAACGAACCATGAACGATCGAACGAATGATCGAATGATCGGACGAACGAACAAACTAAGAACAGGGGGACGAACGATCGAAGAACGACCGAACGATCCTTGTGCTAGTGTGTGCTTGTGTGGGAAGTGGAGTGGGCGTGTGGGGGGGGGGAGAGTTGCCATGAAATGGCTTGGGGTGGGATGAGAGGAGGCCCTTGCCCCTCTATTTGTAGCCATGGTGGGGGGATTAGGGGGAGGGATGTGAGGATTAGTGGGTTGATGAGAGGATTAGTGGGAGATTAGCATGGATTTGTCTTATATGAGTGTAATTAGCTTGTAGAGCTCAACGTATGACACCGGAGGCATACGTATACGTATGAGCATGAGGAAAGTTGTGAAGTAAATATTTGTAGGGACTTGAAAAATGATTCTGAAGGTATTTCTCAAGAGGAAAAAATACTTGGAGATATATCGGTGGAATATTTGGACAGTATTTCTAGAAAGAAATTGAGGGGGTTACTGGGGAAATATCTGGGCAGTATTTCTGGGAAGAATTTGAGGGGGATCACTGGGGAAATATTTGTAGGATATTTTGAGGAGGATTTTGGAGAGAATATAGACCACTATATTTTATTTGCTGATATCAACTCGGAAACAAACATTTTGAAATGAAATTTGAAATTCATTTTGAATTTAGAGCGAGTTTGAGAAAATTTCAAGATTTGAATTTTTGGGATGCTACACTGTGTAGTCGCTTAGCTCGGTTCCGTACCCTACGCCTGCACACTCCACCACTCAGTGACGGGTACCCTAGTATTTGGAGCTATGGTCCTGTGGGTCCGATAATCTGGGGTCCAGTTCTAGAGAATGGACACTTGTCTTCTGGGGTGGTCCGGAGCCGTGTAGCCGCTTAGCCTAGTCCCGTACCGTAAGCCTGCACGCTCCACCACTCTGCGACGGGTGTCCTAGTATCTGGCACCGTGGTCCAGGGGGTCCGGACACATAACTTGGCTTCCCAGGCTAAGTCCAGCAGGTCCTGTGCATGTATCAAAGGATGGCTAATATCAGATGGTGGGTCCTATGGGTGTGCTACTAACGCTTCCTGGCTAAAGCTGTGTACAGGTCCAGATCCCAGTCGAGGCTACCTCCTGGGGGCCGTTGCCAACTCTTTTAGGTATGCTGGTATCCAGCCTCGACACGTCGAGCCTACATCCCAGGGGGGCTTGGTACCGGGAAGGAGTCGGTAACGCCACACACAATAGGGACAAATAGCATACAGATAAGTGCTAATACTACTCGATAAGTAGTACTCCAAAGTATCTTACAAAAACAAAGTTGTTTCATCCGCTTTCAAGCGGAACCCTAGCTCCATTCCTACAGGTACGAACTACTCGGCACCAGCAGGGTCGCACCGAAAGCGTGCAACCACCGACTTCATGGCGTCCTATAAGACCTTCCGGACGGCTTGCCGGCGGCGGTGGCCTCCTCGATGCGTGTGCCGAGACAAAGGAGCCCGCATCATTGGAGGCGACGTCGGGGCCATTAAAGCCAAAGAGTTGGAAGCGCGGCGGCACGCGGCGCCCGGCGGCCTGGCCGCTGAAACAGAGCCGGAGCTCGACCAGTTCATGGAGGCGTGCCACGAAGCCGCTGCAGGAGGCAATGAAGTTCATGCGTGAAAGCATCTAGGCCCCTGGTTGGTTTTAGTGATTAATGACAACGTAATATTATATGTGACTAACGTGTGTTTTGCAGAGACAAATGGTAAGTTAGGTCGCATGACAGGTAGAAGTACTACAACGGTGAAAACAATCCCGGAGATAAGAACTCGAAGCGACGGCTAAAACGACGAAACAAAAGGTGAAGGTCTACGGAGTCCGAGTGTCAAGGAGATGTGAACACTCGCATTTTAGTTAGGTCTTTTATTCTCTTTTAGCCGTACTATAAAGAGGGGTTGTCGATGAGTAGTTTGACCAAGAGAGTTCTAGTGTAGTGTTGGTGCACAATCACACTCATACACAGTGCTAGGTGTCACTCTAGAACTCACACTCAAGTTAGAACGAAAACCGATTTGAAAATCAGCTGAAAAACAAGAGTTAGTGTTTCTGGCTTTGGGGCACCGGACTGTCCGGTGTGCACCGGACTGTCCGGTGCACCCTCATCCGGGTGGGGCCAGGCTGGTCCGCGGCAGAGGCTTTGCCTCCGCAGAAACCCGAGAGCGCAGCTTTCAGAGTTGAATTTTAGTGGCACACCGGACACCGCACCGGACTGTCCGGTGTGCACCGGACAGTGAACTGTTCACTGTCCGGTGCGCCATGAGTCCAACGGCTACCTGTCAGAACTAGCCGTTGGAAACGACCGTTGGCGCACCGTTGGCGCACCGGTGGCGCACCGGACTGTCCGGTGCGCCATCGCGCAGTGAAATGCCTGTAACGGCTAGTTGGTGGGTGAGGGCTATTTATACCCCCTCCACCCACCATATTCAATGACTTGCACTCCACATTTATTCCAGCACATTGCTAGAGCATTGCAAGCACCAAAAGCCTAGTGAGGAGATTAGAGAATCATAATCCGCGCTTGTTCCTCATTAGCGCTAGTAAGAGCCACCTAGAGCACACACCACTTGCATTAGGCTTCTCTTGGTCAAGCGAAAGTCTACGGCTTGTTACTCTTGGTGATCGGCATCACCTAGACGGCTTGGTGGCGTTGGGAGCTCGGTGATCACCGTGAAGATCTTGTTGGTGACCCGACTCAAGTTTGTAAGCGGTCTCGAGGGATCCACTGCGCCGGAGTGGCAAAGGATCATCTCGTAGTGAGCACTTGGTTCTTGCGAGGACCAAGGGGGAGCGATACCCTTGCGCGGGTGCTCCAACGAGGACTAGTGGAGAGTGCCGACTCTTCGATACCTCGGGAAAAATTGGAGGAGTCTTCTAAACCTTGCTTTACATTCCGCACTTAATTCAAGCACTTTACATTGTGTATTTGTTTAGCAAGTATTTGAATTATTATCTTAGCTTTGTTGCATTTCTAGTATTATATTCTTAGTGCTAGTTGTTGGGGTGAAGTTGGGCTCTTGTTTAAGCTCTTGCTTAGGTTTTAATTAGTGTTGTTTTTTAGAAAAGCCCAATTCACCCCCCTCTTGGGCATCGTGATCCTTTCAATTGGTATCAGAGCCTTGTTGCTCATAGATTAGCTTAACCGCTAGAGTTACGATGTCCGGTGGGGATGGACCTCCTCCCGTTTTTGATGGTGACGATTTTCCTTATTGGAAAATTCGTATGGAAGCATACTTAGAGGCTATAGACATTGGTGTCTATAAAGCCGCCACACAAGGGTTCCCCGAACCTAGAGATCCCACAAATCTTGTAGGTGATGAGTTCAATTATGAGAAATGGAATGCTAAGGCCAAAAACACCCTTTTTAAAGGCCTTTGCAAAGATGTGTTCAATAGAGTAAGAAATCATAAAAATGCTCATGATTTGTGGATGGACATTTGTGCTCTACACGAAGGAACTAGAAGTGAACGTGAGGAAAGATATCACATAGCCATGCGAAAGTTAAATTCTTTTGAAATGCTTACTAATGAAAATGCAAATGCTATGTACTCACGACTTAATATTCTTGTAGAGGAAGTCAATGGATTGGGGCTTACTCAAATCTCACAACCGGATGTTGTGAGGAAGATTCTCAGTGTCCTCCCAATAGACAAATATGGACACATTGTCACTGTGCTACATCAAATGGATCTTTCGGTTACCACACCTACACAAATTTTGGGAAAGATCAATGCCCATGAAATGTACATGCACATCAACGACAAAGAAGAATCATCTTCCAAAAGAAAGGATTTGGCTCTCAAAGCAAATCATGAAAGAAAAGGAAAAGCAAAAATACAAGTTGAGGAAGAATCCTCAAGTGATGATGACCTTGATGCAAACATTGCCTTGATGGTAAAGAAGACCACCAAGATGTTGAAGAAGCTAAATAGAGAAGGCATCAAATTTGATTCAAGAAAGAAGAAGTTCTTTTCCAACAAAAGAAAGCCCATTTCTGAGATGGACTGCTACAACTGTGGTGAGCTTGGTCATCTTGCTCATCAATGCAACAAGCCCAAGAAGAACAAGTTCAAGGGCAAGAAAGAAGATGACAGCGATGATGAAAAGAAGGAAAAGAAATTCTTCAAGAGGAAGGATGGAAAGCAAAAGAAGTTTCACAAGAAGAAGAATGGTGTTGGGGACTTGTTCTCAAATGCTTCGGATTAAGAACAAGGCAACATAAAAAGTGTTAAATGATGAGGTCCTTCGTCCCTCGAAACATTATTTCCCTTCAGGATATAATGTACTCCGGACGAAGGTCATAAATAATATACCTTCGTAAGCGCGATAAGTTATGACGAAGGACTTATGAGCAACATTAAAAGTAATATAAACATTTAAACTTTATTATCATGTCATTTCTATTTTATTATCGTATATCAATAGAAATGACTTCAAATTACAAGTGTACCTTCGAATTGCAGAAAGACAAAAGTACACGGATGACGCAAAAGTAAATGCCAGATCAGCGTGAACAGTACGGGAGTACTGTTCATCTATTTATAGACGCGGGACGCAGCCCACGTAAAATTACATTCATGTCCATTACATTTGCCAATGACTTATGGAAATCCGTCAAGGCCCAAATAGTCTTTTCATCTTTAAGTCGGTTCCCCTCTCTGCTATCGCGACGAAGCTTCCCTGCGCACAGCTTCGGCTGTGCACCATCCTTCGTGGAGCTTGGTAATCAGCCCGTCCTCCATTTTAATCCCCCTTCGTCTGGTTCAGGCTTCGTCCTAACCGTACTTCATGTTCATAATTCTGAGTCCGAAGGATACCTGTTCACATAATCCACTTGGAAAACATTGTCAAATCATGTTTTTGAGGACCTTCGGAGGACGAAGGCCCCCAACAGTAGCCCCTCGCAATATTAATTTGTTAATGATAAATTCAGATTGCGATATGGACGAAGGCCTTGAGCCGAAGGTCCGAAAAAACACCTTCCCTTTGCTAGAATAGCAACATTCACTGACAAGCGGGGTCTTTCAATTTTCAACGCCCTGGGGGTATAAATAAGATCATACCGCAAACTTATTTGGTACGCACACTTGCCATCTGCTTCGGCCCACTAAATTTTTAGCTCTTGTGCACTAAGATTTGCTGATCTTTTTGATTTTGAAGCTTCGGCCTTGAAAACAGTTTTTTAGCGTTTCCGAAGATGTCTGAAGGTAAGAAGATCCCTGCTGAGACGAAGCTGAGTCTCGACGAAGAGAAGAACTTGGGGTTCCTTATAGCGATGGCGGAGACCAATACGGAGAAAATCACCAAGGAGATTCTTGAAGGTTTGTCCGAAGATACTGGTGACAGCGACAGTTATGATGTAGAAAGTGGTGGGGAAGAGTCCGAAGATCGACCATGGCGGCCAAGTCACACGGTTTTCGGGAAAACCACTATTAAGCAGAATCATATTGATAATATGAGGGGGAGGTATTTTCGAGATATATCTATTGTGAGGGTTGATGCTGGAGAAAAGACTTCTCCCACCCCCGAAAAAGATGAAGTCGTAATCTTCCGAAGCTTTCTCAAGGCTGGGCTTCGATTCCCCCTAAGCAACTTTGTTGTTGAAGTCCTGAAGACATTTCAAGTCTACCTTCATCAAATTACTCCCGAAGCTATCATAAGAATGGGGATGTTTGTCTGGGCTGCGAGAAGCCAAGGTTTAGAACCAAATGCTAAAAGCTTTTGCAACATTCATGAGTTGTTATATGAGACGAAGCCCTGGGGGAAAGAACAATATCACAACAACTTTGGGTGTTACAGCTTCGGTGCCCGCTCCGGGTCAAGCCGCCCTGTGCCGACCTTTCGGAAGAGGTGGCCCGGAGCCTGGATGACTGAATGGTTCTATGTAAAGAATGACTTAACAGCGCAAGAAGATGTCAAGAGTATCATTATGCGCCCCATCTGGCAACGCTTCGGACTTCGAAGGCCGAAGGTTGAAATGGATGAAGCAGCCGAGGAATGCCAAAGAGCCTTCGGCGTAGTCTGCTCTTTTATTGGGACAAGGGACTTGATTCAAGAACATATTGCCTTCAGGGTGTGGCCACTTGCAGGAAAGTGGGAAATGCCGAAGGAGACCATCAAAGAGTCCGACGAAGGCGGACTGGTCAGACTGAAATACACATTCAAATACGGGGATAAATTTGTTGAACCTGATGACGATTGGTTGAAAAACATTGAAACATTAAGTGACGAACTGCTTGGGGTGTACTCGAAGGCCGAGAACACTGCGTTATCAGCAGCCTTCGGAGGCCGAAAGAAGAAAATGCTCAACCGGGTATTTGACGCAGTCGGGTTTGTCTACCCTGACTATCACTATCCGGTGTCGGGTCGCAAAAGAAAAAATACTTCTCCTGCGACAGAAGCTACCACGAGTGCCACTAGCGAGCCAGCGCCGCAAAGGAAAAAGATAAAGGTGCTCACTCACCGAGCGCGTTTTATTGAGCCGGCCACAGTGCCAGAATTTATTGGTGAAGTCTCCTTGGCCTCTGAAGCTACAGAACCAGCTCCAGTGCCGAAGATGGAAGAAAAGATTGAAGCGCCTTCAGCAGAAAAAGCAGAGAAACCGAAGATTGAAGAGCCAAAAATATCGGAAATCTTAAGTCCTTCAGCAAATGTCGAAACAATAAAAAATCAAAAGGGCCCGTCGGTGACCCCGAAAAGAAAAAGAATGGTGAACGTGCTAGATGTTTTGGAGACAATTAAGTCTTCAAGCACAACTCCAAAGAAGACTATTGAAGTTGCTGAAGTGTCTACCGAAGCTGTAGTTGCTGAAGCTTCGAAGCAACAACCTGAAGCTGAAGCTGGGCCTTCAGAGCCCACCAAGGAACAATCTTTGGAAACAAAAATATCAGAACCAAATTTGGTTGAAGAAATTGACACTGCCGCCCCCGAAGCTCCTTCCAGCATATGCGATTACATCGTACGACATGCTTCGGGGAAGAAATTATCTGAAGAAGAGACTTACGAAGCCAACTACTATGCCAGAGAGCTAAAATATCCGAAGGGGGCAGTAGTGTTTAATGGGACAAATGAAGATGACTTCCTGTACTGCCTTCCTGATAATAAAGAACTATCTGTCTGCCGAGAGATGGCTAGAAGTATGGGGTTCCCGAAGCTCGAAGCTGGATTATGTGCTATGACAAAGGAGGATCTCGCGGACAGTCTTGCGTACAATAGCCTAAAGGTATGGGAATTAGACGCTTGAAAATTTTTTTTAATACATAATTCATTCTTTTATTCTTATATGGATTCTTTTTCGTATAGGGCTTAATCCTAAGCAACGCATTAAGAGCACAAAAGAGTGCCGAAGATGAGAGCTATGAAATTGCGTTCAACAATTTACGCTCAGAAGTTATTAAACTGAGAAACGAAGCTCTAGAAAAAGATAAAATTCTGCTTACATTAGTAGACAAAATAAAAAAGGACGAAGCTGCTGCAAAGGTTCAGGCCGAAGCTCAGAGACGCGAAATTAAAGATCTTCAGAAGCAATTGGCCCGGGCGAAAGAAGAACGCATACTTGAAGAAACAAGACGGGAATGCAGCGACCAATGGGCTGATCATTTGGAAGCAACCGTGGAAGAGCTTCGATCTTCTAAGAAAAAATGCTTCAAAAAATCCATGGAATGCGTAAAGAAAATTAAAACCAGCTTCGCCAGCGTGGGCGCATTTTCCAGTGAAGAGAATTTCTCAAGAGGCAATCCCGAAGGTCCAATAGAATGGATCAGTCACGAAGCAGAGGCCTTCGAGGAAATCCTGAGTAGCCGCGGTGACATCTGCGCTTTTTCGGGCGCCAGGGGAGTTGCTACTGTCTTGGAGAAGAAAGGTTGTGAACATGTAAAATCTTTAGCTCAGTCCGAAGCTGCCTTATCCTCCGAAGACATCAAAGACCCCTCGGCCGAAGCAAGCATGGTTGGTGGCAAATTCTTTACTGATGTCTGGGACAACGGCGGCCGAGAAATGGCGCAAGAAATTATTCAAAGGAGTGAAAAAGGCATCCATGATGCTAGGAAAGTGACAGAAGTTGCCGAAGGGCAAATAGGTATTAATTAGTCGCTCTTATTGTGTTGTAATTTTTATTTCAAACTTTGCTCGCGGTTTGTAATAGTAATGCAAAAATATTCTCTTCCCTCAGAACCTGCTGGATCGTCTGTTGACCCTCACACAAAAGAGGATGACGAAATCAAACAAATGGCCGAAGCTATCATGGATAAAGTTGTTGAACAACTTCTAAATGAGGCTGCCGAAGTAGTATTAAGAGAAGACTAGGTGTTATTAGAAAAAACATTTGAAGTGTGATCTATGTAATATTTTGTACATTTGAATGTAATATACAAGTCTCTTTTCATTATTCAATTCTTTACGATGCATGAAATTCTACATACATACCATTTTTGAGCCTTCGGCGAAAAAACACCTTCCCTTCTTTTCATGCTTCGTGAAGAAGACATTCTCCGTTAAAACTATTCTGATGACTTACGTCCACGCTTCGTGAAAACATTCTCCGAAGCTGTGCAATTTCGATATTACTCTGATGAAGCACGTCCATGCTTTGTGAAAACATTCTCCGAAGCTGTATTCCGAAGATTATCATTGTATTCCCTCGTGACTTTACACAATTTTCGCTTTCTCAAAGCGTCCTTTCGAAGGTTGATACTGTGTCCCCTTCTTTTGCCATATGCAACATGATGTATGATGCTTATGCTATGCAAAATGATGTGATGATGTTATGTTATGCAAATGACGTTTGTTCCGAAGATACACACAAAATATATTTGTAAGCTCTGCATTCCCTTAGGAACGTCTTTGGAGCTTCTTCGCCTTTTACTTAGGCGGTATCAGCGTTGACTTTTCGCTGTAAGCTCTGCATTCCCTTAGGAACGTCTTTGGAGCTTCTTCGCCTTTTACTTTAGGCGGTATCAGCGTTGACTTTTCGCTGTATGCTCTGCATTCCCTTAGGAACGTCTTTGGAGCAAAAAACTTACACTGCGCTCCCTTTGGAACGGCTTTTTGTAACTTCGGCAACTTACTCTGCGTTCCTTAGAACGACTTTTTGTTGCTTCGAAAGATTTTTAATAATTCGAGGGTCCTTCTTGTTACCGCAAATTTTTAAGCTTCAGCAACTTAAGCCTGTGGAGAAGATAGGTTTTCCTGATAACCAACCACGAAACTATTGCATGAAAACTGAAATGTTCTTTGTTACATAGAAAATAGAACTAAACGGAAAAGACTGCTATCAAAGTAGGATATTTGTCAATAAATGTGCTTCGACTCTGGCACAGTACTATTGACTGTGCGAGCTTCAGATTGCTCTCTGAGATCCCTTTGGTGCGGAACATATTGGCTCCCTTCTGGCTGTTGGCCTTGTTGCAGCGGAGGTGGGGGCGGTGGTTGTTGCCATGAAGCTTGAGGTTGACTCGCCGAAGCTACGGAAACTGCAGGGTGGTTGCCCACGTATTCCGGGATGTAAGGCTGATGGTACGAAGCAGTATGCATGACCTGCTTCGGCTGGCCCTGTTGCGCTGCAGCTTCTGCTAGCTCCTTTTGTTTCTGGATGGTAACATGGCACATCCTGGTGGTATGGCCCTTGTTTTCACCACAGAATAAGCAAAATACCCTCCTTGGTTGATCTCCAAATCTTCCGCCGAAGCCCCTGGCGCCTCTGCCTCTTGGAGCTGGTGGCCGGAAGAAAGTTTGCTGTTGCCCCGAAGCCTGTGAGGAGCTCTGCGGTCTGGTCTGCTGACTCCCCTTATCATCATTTTGAGTGGAGTTGTGGATGGACCTGACATGCCTCGGATAAAATCTTCCTCCGAAGCCCCTGGTCATTTCAGAAAATCTGAAAGCCTCCTCCCTTCTTTGGCGAAAGTCATTGTCGGCACGAATGTACTCGTCCATCTTTTGGAGCAGCTTCTCCAGAGTCTGAGGAGGCTTCCTAGCAAAGTATTGAGCTGCAGGTCCAGGACGAAGCCCCTTGATCATGGCTTCGATGACAATTTCATTGGGCACCGTTGGTGCTTGCGCCCTCAAACGCAAGAACCTTCTGACATACGCTTGAAGGTATTCTTCATGATCCTGAGTGCACTGGAACAAGGCTTGAGCAGTGACCGGCTTCGTCTGAAATCCTTGAAAGCTGGTTAACAACATATCCTTCAGCTTCTGCCATGAAGTGATCGTTCCTGGTCGAAGGGAGGAATACCAGGTCTGGGCAACATTCCTGACGGCCATAACGAAAGACTTTGCCATGACTGCAGCATTGCCACCATACGAAGACACTGTTGCTTTGTAACTCATCAAGAACTGCTTCGGGTCTGAATGGCCATCAAACATGGGAAGCTGGGGTGGCTTATAGGACGGAGGCCAAGGTGTAGCCTGCAGCTCAGCGGACAGAGGAGAAGCATCATCGAAAACAAAATTTCCATGATGGAAATTGTCATACCAGTCATCTTCGTTGAAGAAGCCCTCCTGACGAAGGTCTTTTTGTTGAGGCCTTCGGTTCTGCTCATCGTGGGTAAGATGACGGACTTCTTCAGAAGCTTCGTCTATCTGCCTTTGCAGCTCAGCTAGCCTGGCCATCTTTTCTTTTTTCCTCTGCACCTGTTGATGAAGCATCTCCATATCCCTGATCTCTTGGTCTAGTTCATCCTCCTGAAGCGTCGGGCTGACGGCCTTCCTCTTCTGGCATCGGGCCTCCCGAAGAGAGACGGTCTCCTGGTTGGGGTCCAGCGGTTGCAGTGCTGCAGCCCCAGTCGCTGAAGCTTTCTTCGGCGCCATAGCGAGGGTCTATAGCTTCCGAAGGTATTCGAAAAACTCGAAATGGAAGTGAGTTCACCGGAGGTGGGCGCCAATGTTGGGGACTTGTTCTCAAATGCTTCGGATTAAGAACAAGGCAACATAAAAAGTGTTAAATGATGAGGTCCTTCGTCCCTCGAAACATTATTTCCCTTCAGGATATAATGTACTCCGGACGAAGGTCATAAATAATATACCTTCGTAAGCGCGATAAGTTATGACGAAGGACTTATGAGCAACATTAAAAGTAATATAAACATTTAAACTTTATTATCATGTCATTTCTATTTTATTATCGTATATCAATAGAAATGACTTCAAATTACAAGTGTACCTTCGAATTGCAGAAAGACAAAAGTACACGGATGACGCAAAAGTAAATGCCAGATCAGTGTGAACAGTACGGGAGTACTGTTCATCTATTTATAGACGCGGGACGCAGCCCACGTAAAATTACATTCATGTCCATTACATTTGCCAATGACTTATGGAAATCCGTCAAGGCCCAAATAGTCTTTTCATCTTTAAGTCGGTTCCCCTCTCTGCTATCGCGACGAAGCTTCCCTGCGCACAGCTTCGGCTGTGCACCATCCTTCGTGGAGCTTGGTAATCAGCCCGTCCTCCATTTTAATCCCCCTTCGTCTGGTTCAGGCTTCGTCCTAACCGTACTTCATGTTCATAATTCTGAGTCCGAAGGATACCTGTTCACATAATCCACTTGGAAAACATTGTCAAATCATGTTTTTGAGGACCTTCGGAGGACGAAGGCCCCCAACAAATGGAAAGGCATATATTGTTGGCGACTGGCTCACCGACATCGAATCATCAAGTGGGTCTTCTTCAAGTGAAGAAGAAAATGATGAAAAAGTTGCCGCCATCGCCGGGGACTTCTCTTCACCACCACCATCGCCATCATCCACTTCTTACCTATGCCTCATGGCTAGAGGTGAACGGAAGGTACAAAATGATATTAATATTGCTGATGATAGTGATAGTGATAGTGATGAAGAATTTGCTTCACCTTCATATGATGAGTTAGCTGACTTACTTAAAGAATATACTCAAATCATTAGAAAGTCAAAAGCTAAATGTGATAGGTTGAAAAATGAAAATGAATCTTTAAATGCCAAGTATGACATAGTTATAAAGGCTAGTGATGAAATAAAAGAAGAAAATAAAACTATGTCATCAACTGTAAATGAGCTCACAAACTCCCTAAAAGATGCTAAGGAAAAATATGACAAATTAAATAAAGCTAATAGGGAGTTGCAAAATAGACTAGTAAAGATCGAGGAAGACTATACTCAAATTAAATTTGATCATGACAATCTTCTTGTTGAAAATGAACTTTTATCTTGCAAAACACATGAGGCTATTAACCCTATTGTTAAGCTTGATGTAGCAACCTCATGTGATGATTTGATTCAAGAAGAGCAAACTAGTCTACATGCTGAATTGACTGAAAAAGTTGAAGTCCTGACTTTAGACAACCAAAAATTGAAGAATTACTTGACTGATGCAACTACTAGAGGAAAAGTTGCTATTGAGAACAATGATTTCAACAATGAGTTGGCAGTGGATAATCAAAGGCTTAAGAATGAGGTCAAGAAACTAAAAAGTGAAAATGAACATCTTGCAACAAGTGTGCAAAAGTTCAACAAGGGTCAATACCTCCAAAATGAGCTGCTTATGAACACTGTTATGAAAAATAACAAGAGTGGTATTGGATACAATGCTTTTGTGCAAAAGAAAGCTACCACTCAATACAAGCCAAAGCAGACTCACAAGCCTATCAAATGCTTTGAGTGTGGAAATGAAGGTCACTTTGCCCACAACTGCAAAGCCAAACCACCAACTCCCTTGCCTAAGCACTCAAGACCATTTGCTTTCAATGCTCACTATGTTCTAAGAAAGGTTGCAAATGGAAAGGTTAAGGTTACATTCCTAGGTCCACCAAACAAGAATAGACCTAGACAAATCTGGGTGGCAAAATCCTTAATTGAGAGAGTCACTGGTCCTATGCAATATAGGGCCCTCAAAACTCAAGCTTGAATTGTCTGTGAATGTAGGTGAACTACAAGACCGGTGGGAGCCATTGGGTTATTGACAGTGGATGCACACAACATATGACAGGCAACCCACGGATGTTCACCTCACTAGATGAGAATGTTGATGGTCAAGATAAAATCACATTTGGAGACAATTCAAAAGGAAAAGTGCAAGGACTTGGCAAGGTGGCAATCTCAAATGATTTATCAATATCAAATGTTCTCTTGGTTGCACCTTTGAGCTTCAATTTATTATCAGTGGGTCAACTCTGTGATCTTGGACTTCAATGCTTATTCACTCCATCAGAGGTTATTGTAACAAAAATGGATGATGAATCAATGGTATTCAAGGGATTTAGATACAACAACCTCTACTTAGTGGATTTCACTTCAGAAGATGCAGACTTAAGAACTTGCCTCTTCACCAAAGCTTCTCTTGGATGGCTTTGGCATAGGAGGCTTGCACATGTTGGGATGAGCACACTCAAGAAGGTATTAAAGAAAGATATGGTTAGAGGATTAAAGGATGTGGTGTTTGAAAAAGACAAGCCATGCAGTGCATGTCAAGCTGGAAAGCAAGTTGCTAATACACATCCCACTAAAGCTTTCATGTCAACATCAAGGCCACTGGAACTACTTCATATGGATTTATTTGGACCTACAAATTATGTCAGTGCCGGTGGCAACCTCTACTGTCTAGTGATTGTTGATGACTTCTCAAGATACACTTGGGTGTTCTTTCTCCATGACAAATCTGAAGTTGCATCTATATTCAAGAAGTTTGCCAAGAAAGCACAAAATGAGTTTGATTGCAAGATTAAGAAGATTAGAAGTGACAATGGCAAAGAATTTGACAACACCAACATTCATGAGTACTGTGATGAAATTGGGATCAAGCATGAAGTATCTGCCACATATACACCTCAACAAAATGGAGTTGTTGAAAGGAAAAATAGGACCTTGATCACCCTTGCAAGAACAATGATTGATGAGTATAACACACCGGAGAGGTTTTGGGCCGAAGCTGTCAACACTGCTTGTTATGCATCAAACAGGCTATTTCCTCACCGGCTACTTGCGAAGACTCCTTATGAACTGCTAAATGGGAAAAAGCCAGACGTCTCCTTCTTCCGGGTATTTGGGTGCAAATGCTACATCTACAAGAAACGCCATCACCTAGGGAAGTTTCAAAGACGTTGTGATATTGGTTTTCTTTTGGGTTATTCATTAAAGTCCAAAGCATATCGAGTATTCAACCATGCCACTGGCATGGTAGAAGAAACATATGATGTGGAATTTGATGAGACTAATGGCTCCCAAGGAGCACTTGAAAATCTTAATGATGTAGGTGATGAGCCACTTAGGGAAGCAATGAAGAACATGCCTGTTGGAGCTATCAAACCAAAAGAAGATGAAGAAGAGGTGCAAATCATTGACAGGCCTTCTTCATCAAATGTACCACAAGATGATGAAAAAGATGAGATGCATGCAAATGAAGATACATTTGTCTCTCATGAACAAGCAAGGGTACAAGCCGAAGATGTTGATGCTCCAGGATCTTCTTCCCAAGTGGTTGACAGGAGAAACTCATCACTACTTCAAGCTCATCCTCAAAACCAAATCATCGGGAGTCCTTCACAAGGGGTTATTACTCGATCACATAGACATGCTTCTTTTATTGAACATCACTCTTTTGTTTCTTGTGTTGAGCCTACTTGTATAGATGAGGCGCTACAGGATCCGGACTGGGTGAATGCCATGCATGAAGAACTTAACAACTTCACCCGTAACGAAGTTTGGACCCTGGAGAAGCCTCCACAAGATGCAAGAATCATTGGAACAAAGTGGGTGTTCAGAAACAAACAAGATGACCAAGGTGTGATTGTAAGAAACAAGGCAAGACTTGTCGCGAAGGGATTCTCTCAAGTTGAAGGCTTAGATTTTGGAGAAACCTTTGCACCGGTTGCTCGACTGGAAGCCATCTGTATCCTACTTGCATATGCATCATGCTATGATATAAAACTTTATCAAATGGATGTAAAAAGTGCATTTTTAAATGGCTTCATAAATGAACTTGTATATGTTGAGCAACCGCCTGGATTTGAAGACCCTAGATATCCTAACCATGCTTACAGGTTGTCCAAGGCGCTTTATGGGCTAAAGCAAGCTCCAAGGGCTTGGTATGAGCGTCTTCGCGACTTCCTCATCGAAAAGGGCTTCAAGATCGGGACCGTCGACACAACTCTCTTCACAAAGAAACATAATGGTGATATTTTCATTTGTCAAGTATATGTCGATGATATAATCTTTGGCTCGACAAATGAATATCATTGCAAGGAATTTGGTGAGTTGATGTCGAAGGAGTTCGAGATGTCAATGATTGGTGAGCTAACATACTTCCTCGGCTTTCAAGTCAAGCAAATGAAAGATGGTAACTTTCTCTCACAAGAGAAGTATACCAAAGACTTGTTGAAAAGGTTCAACATGGAGAAGTGCAAACCAATCAAGACTCCCATGCCTACAAATGGACATCTCGACCTAGATGAGGGAGGTAACCCGGTTAATCAAACTCTCTACCGTTCTATGATTGGTAGTTTATTATACCTTACCGCATCTAGGCCCGATATTATGTTTAGTGTCTGCATGTGTGCTAGATTTCAATCTAATCCTAAGAAAGCTCATCTTCGCGCTGTTAAAAGAATTCTTAGGTATCTCAGGCACACCACAAGCGTTGGTCTGTGGTATCCCAAAGGAGCTACTTTTGATTTAATTGGCTATTCCGATTCGGATTATGCCGGTTGCAAAATTGATAGGAAAAGTACTTCTAGGGGATGCCATCTGCTTGGTAGATCACTAGTTTCATGGACATCCAAAAAGCAAAATAGTGTTGCCTTGTCAACTGCCGAAGCGGAATACATTGCCGCAGGTGCTTGTTGCACACAGATTTTATATATGAAACAAACCCTTCTAGACTATGGCGTAGTTCTAGAAAAGGTACCTTTGTTGTGTGACAATGAGAGTGCTGTTAAAATTGCGAATAATCCTGTTCAACACTCTCGCACCAAGCATATTGATATCCGTCATCACTTCCTTAGAGATCATGTTGCTAAAGGAGATATCATTTTAGAAGGAGTGAGGTCGGAAGATCAATTAGCGGATATTTTCACTAAGCCACTTGATAAGACCCGCTTTTGCATGTTGAGGAATGAACTAAATATTCTTGATCTCAGAAATTTTATGTAAAATATCAAATGGTGTTGTCAAGCCTGCATTGCATGTTTAAATTCCTTGTATTGCATCTAGGGCTTGTCTAACCTAGTTAAGATAACCGCCAACAAAGCGAGTGAAAAAGCTTAACTCGGGTCAAACTTGACAAGTCTTAGTTTTTAAGCTTTTAGCACTTGAATTCTTACTTCTTATGCAATTATTGGTTCTTGAAATATGCATGAGGTACTGCACTTAGGGGGAGTATTCAAAACCCAAATCACTTATAAAAACCCCTTAGTGTAAACCAAAATGCAAATTTCACCATTTGCCTATTTTCTCTAAAAATTATCTAGCCTATGGCGAAATATTTTGAAAAGTATATGAGGGTGCCAATACCTGTCCCAACAAGTGTTATTTTGTGTGATTATAAGTTGGGATTTGGTTTGGTTGGGAGTTAGATAGAAAAATTCAAATCTTTCCAAACTCTCCTCTGTCTGGGCTCACCGGACAGTCCGGTGTGCACCGGACACTGCACTGTGCAATGTCCGGTGCACCGGCAGCCGCGCGCTAAATCAGTTTTCCTGTGCGCTGTCCGGTGGTTCACCGGACAGTTACTGTGTGCTGTCCGGTGTGCACCGGACAGGAACTGTAGACTGTCCGGTGCGCCCGTATCGCGTTTTAAAAAAGGCCTCCAGCCCGCAACCGAGCCAGAGGCTCTCCGCTCCCACCGCTCTCTGTCTCTGTCTGGCGTCTCCCTCTCCCCCACCGGCGACCACCGTGCTCCGGCGACCGTGGAGACCTGGGCTCGTTCTCTCCCTCTCGGTGAGCAGGCTCCCCTCTTCCTCCCCTGTCTCCACTCCCTCTCTGTGCTCTGTCTAAGACAGTTAATCCTCCTTTTCCACCCCTTGTGCATCATTTCAAAATCTTGTGAAATCTTGTGAATCCAGTTGGTGGAATGTGTTCTATTATCCCTATTGTGTATCCCTGCAGATTCTTGGCTCCTTCGGGAGGGTTTTCACTCCTCATATGGCCATTTCTCCGAAACCCTAATATCTCGCCCACCACGTGCTCGGTGAAATGTCCAAACCAGCCAAAAATGCTCCAATTGAACCCAAATTTTTCAGGCACCTTCACAACACTTCCAGTAACCTACTTGCCAAATTTCACGCCAATCCGAGATTCCAGGCTTAAATCTCACTCAATTTCCCATTTCGAGCGATCGTTTCCGAGCCGAGTGCCCTAATCTCTTTTTCTTCGCCTAAATTCAAACGAAGCACACACTTCACTCATATTCACCTATATAAACCTATTTGTGAAGTATCGGCTCAATTCCATATCGTTTTGTGCCTCAATTCGAATTCCAAACATCCTATGACACTATTTATCCTTCAAACGTCGTTTTCACGTCGTTTGACTTCTCGATCGTCTCGTCTCGTGTTTTCTGTGCCATATCTCTCTGTGTATGTATTTATTCACATTTCATATGCTTATGACTATGTGACTAATACGTGCTCACCTCTTCTGTCATTTCAGTGACCTTGTTTGACCGTGTGCCGTCTCCCGTCCTGCCTGGATCGTCACCTCTCGTGTGAGCTTTCCAGGTAGTCACCTCATTCTTTGCTCAATCTATCGGTGATTTTTGCTCTGTGCTTAGTCTCTCTATCTCATTTGCAGACCTTAGTTCAGGATGCCGCGCACGAAGAATGTGTCGGCGCCAGGGGGAGGCGATGATGAGGATCCTCGTCGCCCCTTCAGGCAGGTCAAGGGCAAGACTGTTTACTTGGAGCAGCGGGAAGGCCGCAAGAAGCGGCGTACGGACAGAGCAGCCCGTGCAGCGGCAGCAGCTACAGCAGCCGCTGCGCAGGCCGAGCTTGGAGATCAGCCGCAGACTCCGTCAGATCAGATCGCATATCGTGTTCGTCGTCTCGCCTCCCGGCGCTCCTCCACTCACACCACCTCTGCTTCCACTCCGCCACCCACTCTGCCTGCTCCCGTCACTCCTGTTGCGCCATCCACCACCACAGCCATACCCACTACCTCCACCACGCCAGCTTCCACTGCTCCTCCTCCCCCCGCTCCCGCTTCAGCTCCTCCTGTCCCTCCACCTCATTTCCGGGAGCGCGATGAGACTGAGGTACAACCACTTGCTGCGGATCCTCGAATGTTTGACCTTCAGCGTGCTACAGCGGCACGGGTACGTAGGTTCAGATACGTACCCGTGGAGTCTTGGCTACCAGCTCAGAGAGACCCTGCAGCAGGTGACCTTTTCAGCACACGTACTCAGGAGTCGTTTTTCAGAGCTCAGATGTCTGCTCAGATAGCTCTGCGAGTGCACCGGCTTTTGGATCTTCCAGCCTTTCTGCTTGCAGCCGGTGCTGACTCTGAGGCGCACCTCACCTATCTGCCTGGCCTTCAGACTCTTTTGACTACCAGCGGCAGGTATGTTGAGGAGTGGGTACGAGTCTTCTTCGCCTCTGTTTGGATTGACCCGGATCATCACTGGATGAGGTTTCGCTTTGAGCGCGAGGATGTCACTATCACTACCAGTCAGATCCGCCAGCTTTTTGGATTTCCCGAGTCGACGACTCGTCTTCACAGCCTTTGCTACGGCACTTCTGACCCTCCTCGTCGCCCTCACGGCGGTGTGGCTCCGGGTACAGCTCACATCGCGGCTCTGTTCCGCCCGCCCTTCACAGATGGGTCGCGACGTTCACCGGCAGATTTTACTACCGCAGCAAAGTACTTATATGAGCTTATCAGACGGACTCTTCTGCCGAGGATGGGATACAGGGAGGCTACCACTCATATTCAGCTTTGGCTCCTTGGTGCCCTGGTCTCCCACTCTGAGTTTGACGTTGTGGACTTCCTGATTTGTGAGATCGAGGACACCGTTTTGGATGGGATTCGTGCTCGTCGGCAGTTGCCCTATGCTCACTACTTGTGCCACATCTTTGCGCAGCTGATTCATCCCCCTCGATTTCAGAGCACCCTTGAGGCCTCACGCCTCGTTTTTGGATCCTACCGTCCCGCGCCTGAGATTCCTGTGCCAGCTTCTGCTAATGTTTTTGACTCTCAGGCCGAGGATGCAGCTCTTCGACAGTTTGACACTCAGGGTACAGCAGCTGATGATGATGATGATGATGATTTTTGGGTTCCTCCTCCGCCTCCTCCACCTATGCCTCCACGCTCACATGATCATGAGGCTAGGAGTTCTAGTGCTGCCCCTGCTACTCCTCAGGCTATGGACCCTGCTCTTGCTTCGATTCTCCAGACTCTCACTCAGCAGCAGGCTCACCTGGCAGCCGAGCAGGCTCACCTGGCAGCCGAGCATGCTCGGTTATCCGAGAGGATGCTCTCGATGTTTCAGAACATGCAGGACAGGCAGGATGCGCTTCAGCAGCAGCTTCTTCAGGATCGGGCTGAGAGTAGGGCATTCATGGCTCTCATGCTACAGCAGTCTGGTGTCTCAGTTCCTCCGGTTCTGTCTGCTCCACCTCCTCCGCTTCACGCTCCTGTGGTGCCATCGCTCTTGTCAGGACCCCCTGTTGGTACCTCTCCGCTCCGGCCGGTCACTTTGGAGTTCACCTCTCCGGCTCTCAGCTCTGTCTGCCCGCAGCCGCCAGTGCCACCAGCATCTGCTATTACCACTACCGCTGTGGCAGTATCTGTCTCCGCTTCTGTTCCGGTAGCTCCTGCAGCGCGGCCTCAGTCCGAGTCAGTACCAGCTCCAGCTTCTACCACAGATCCTGGATCCGAGACTGACTCTGACCCTCCGCCAGCATTCGCTCTGCTGCCTTGACCGCGACCGGATGCGCCCCCGCCGCCTCCTCCTGCTTCAGATGTTTAGGTTCAGGACCCTTTTGGTGTTTGACGCCAAAGGGGGAGAGCTATGAGTTGTGAGAGTTAGGGGGAGTTAGAGAGTTAGTAGAGAGTCATGTTGATGTAATATATGTGCTTGCTACTCTCTGTACTAGCTTGATGTTTTTGGCTCACAAACTCATCATATACTCTCGTTGCTTGATTGACTGTGTGTATTATGTTTTCACCTTATATTTTATCACCAGTCTTCTAGTTCTTGTTTCATTGATTTAACTTCACTTTTATATGAACAAGAATCTTATGATGTGTATGCGCTCACTCTTATTATTATGGTACACGTTCTTTCTGTCAAAGATTACTGAGTATAACTAACCATTCTTTCTATTGACAGAAACTTCAAAACAAACTACTCTCACAAAACTTGTAGGGTTGTCATCAATCACCAAAAAGGGGGAGATTGAAAGCATCTAGGCCCCTGGTTGGTTTTAGTGATTAATGACAACGTAATATTATATGTGACTAACGTGTGTTTTGCAGAGACAAATGGTAAGTTAGGTCGCATGACAGGTAGAAGTACTACAACGGTGAAAACAATCCCGGAGATAAGAACTCGAAGCGACGGCTAAAACGACGAAACAAAAGGTGAAGGTCTACGGAGTCCGAGTGTCAAGGAGATGTGAACACTCGCATTTTAGTTAGGTCTTTTATTCTCTTTTAGCCGTACTATAAAGAGGGGTTGTCGATGAGTAGTTTGACCAAGAGAGTTCTAGTGTAGTGTTGGTGCACAATCACACTCATACACAGTGCTAGGTGTCACTCTAGAACTCACACTCAAGTTAGAACGAAAACCGATTTGAAAATCAGCTGAAAAATAAGAGTTAGTGTTTCTGGCTTTGGGGCACCGGACTGTCCGGTGTGCACCGGACTGTCCGGTGCACCCTCATCCGGGTGGGGCCAGGCTGGTCCGCGGCAGAGGCTTTGCCTCCGCAGAAACCCGAGAGCGCAGCTTTCAGAGTTGAATTTTAGTGGCACACCGGACACCGCACCGGACTGTCCGGTGCGCCATGAGTCCAACGGCTACCTGTCAGAACTAGCCGTTGGAAACGACCGTTGGCGCACCGTTGGCGCACCGGTGGCGCACCGGACTGTCCGGTGCGCCATCGCGCAGTGAAATGCCTGTAACGGCTAGTTGGTGGGTGAGGGCTATTTATACCCCCTCCACCCACCATATTCAATGACTTGCACTCCACATTTATTCCAGCACATTGCTAGAGCATTGCAAGCACCAAAAGCCTAGTGAGGAGATTAG
Organism: Zea luxurians; assembly: GCA_029449295.1. Taxonomy (NCBI): domain Eukaryota; kingdom Viridiplantae; phylum Streptophyta; class Magnoliopsida; order Poales; family Poaceae; genus Zea; species Zea luxurians. The sequence goes on from JAOPSE010000053.1 coordinate 17,084,254, forward strand.
AGAATCATAATTCGCGCTTGTTCCTCATTAGCGCTAGTAAGAGCCACCTAGAGCACACACCACTTGCATTAGGCTTCTCTTGGTCAAGCGAAAGTCTACGGCTTGTTACTCTTGGTGATCGGCATCACCTAGACGGCTTGGTGGCGTTGGGAGCTCGGTGATCACCGTGAAGATCTTGTTGGTGACCCGACTCAAGTTTGTAAGCGGTCTCGAGGGATCCACCGCGCCGGAGTGGCAAAGGATCATCTTGTAGTGAGCACTTGGTTCTTGCGAGGACCAAGGGGGAGCGATACCCTTGCGCGGGTGCTCCAACGAGGACTAGTGGAGAGTGCCGACTCTTCGATACCTCGGGAAAAATTGGAGGAGTCTTCTAAACCTTGCTTTACATTCCGCACTTAATTCAAGCACTTTACATTGTGTATTTGTTTAGCAAGTATTTGAATTATTATCTTAGCTTTGTTGCATTTCTAGTATTATATTCTTAGTGCTAGTTGTTGGGGTGAAGTTGGGCTCTTGTTTAAGCTCTTGCTTAGGTTTTAATTAGTGTTGTTTTTTAGAAAAGCCCAATTCACCCCCCCTCTTGGGCATCGTGATCCTTTCAATGCGGAAGATGGAGCCGTAGCCCAGCTCGCTTTCCACCTCCGCAAGGCTGATGAACATCCTTGAAACAGAGCACTGGCGGAAGAGCGCCACCTCCCACGAGGCCGCACTCCTTCAGCAACAGCAATAAGAAAAGTGAGATCGGCAGCGCCAACACACAGGAGACGAAGAGCACGGACTCCCCGACGGCAAGATCGCTGAGGAGGATGGCGCCGGCGCGGATCCTTCCGCTGAACGCCGACGCGCTCCATCCAGGCAGGCGGCGCACCATGTCGAGTGCCCACTTAGTCTGGAAGCGCTCGGGATGAACTAACAAGGCCATGGCCACTACGCCAGCGCAAAGCAGAGAGCTCAGAGGCGAAAGGGCGCAGCGAGTGGGAGAGAAGCGAAAGCATAACTGCTGCTCGCGGGGTAAATCCCTTTTTAAAGCAGAGTCTCCCGCTCGTGCCCCAAAATGCCACGAGAAATCTCCCCTGATGCGCACCAGGGCGACCTAGCCTATGACACGGGGGTCTGGGTCCACAAGTCATACAGCTGGTGTGCCGGTCTCCAAGTGCAAAGAAGGCAAACCGCCATGCGAGGAGCGAACCGCCACGCCTCTTCAGCTCCGCCGAAAGTAGCGGCCCAACCTCTGACACGAAGGCCCGGGCCCACGAGTCATACTCCTTGGGCGTCGGTCTCCAAGTGCAAAGAAGGTGAACCGCCACGCGAGGAGCGAACCGCCGTGCCTCTTCATCTCCACCGAAAGCAGCGGCCCAACCTCTGACACGGGGCCCGGGCCCACGAGTCATACTCCTTGGGCGTCGGTCTCCGAGTGCGAAGAAGGCGAACCGTCGCATGAGGAGCATGCCGCCGCCTGCGGCAGTGCGCCTCTTCATCTCCGCCGAAACCAACTGCCCAGTCTCTGGCACGGGGGCCCAGGCCCACGAGTCATCCTCCTTGGGCGCCGGTTCCTGGGTACAGAGAAGTCGAACCGCCGCTTGCGCTAGTACTACGCCTCCTCGAGTCAGCCGCAGAAGACAGAGAAGGTGAATTTTTGAACCAACGCAATGGTATCAAGACGCCTCGCGCGTGACCCGGCGAAACCATCAAGTATGGGGGCCACGGGTCAAGTCAGCCGCGAGGACAGACGCGACAGTTGGCGTGACCGAAGGCGGACGGACAGTGATTACGTCAGCACACGCACGGAAGCGGCACGCCAATTGCCAATCAAGCTTTGGCCCCACCTGCAGGCTCGTATCCTCCCCTGAGGTGGGCCTGGGGGCCACTGTCGGTACCCTGAAACAGGGGTACCTCTTACTACAGTGTGAAGACGCTATACCCGCGTGGCTACCTCTAGTCGCGTGGTGAACAACACTCTACCCCGCTACGTGGACGGCTCTGGGGTCGCCACATGGCCAGGGAAGATGATATACTCCAAGATATCAACAGTGGGTCCGGACCCCATGGAAAAATGCCGGACCCCTATACATGTAGACCGGACCTCCGGGCAAGGTCTAGGACCCCCGCGAGCGTGACCCGGACCCCCCGGAACGGGTCCTAGACCCCTCTGTGTGGGGTCCGGACTACCCACAGCCGGGTCTCGGGACTCTGGGACAGATAATACCCAGGCCTTGCTTAGGCAGGGTTCGGTGCCAACACGTGTCCAGGCCCAGCCTGGTGCGGACCTGTTGTAACACCCCTGGTGTTTATATTCTGCTCGATAACGAGTATGGATTTAAGCACGCAATATCAGTGGATAAAACGGATGCTAAATTCTAAACACCTTCGGCTTTCGCGATTTTAATATCACATCTATTTCTGTCTATTTAGACTCTCCCCAAGTTTTCACGAAATTCAGAACGTAATTGTTCCGAAAAATTTGCAAGTCCTGTGCCTATTTAAAATTCATTAATTACGCGATACAAGTCTGGAAACTTCACCCAGTCTTGTGATTTTTGTCCCGGGCAAATTAATTTGAACTCGGTGACAAAAGTTTTAATGTAAAATTAAATCGGACCGAGATAGTTAGAGCCGATATTGAGTAGTCGTAATTAATTTGTTTCTCGTTCAGTCTACGGATGAATTATTAGGTTTCAAATTAAATCAAACCAAATGTTGTATAACTAGTTTGGTTATCTATTTCGTAGTTCGGATAGTAAAAATGTTTGGCCTGGTAATGAATGACCAATCACAAAATAATTACCAGCGTGGGGTAATAATAATTTTAGAAATCAAAAATTAGGTTTTGTGAATTGTGTCGCATTAATTTAGACCGGCATGAATTTTTAAAATTTTAGATTCAGAATTAGTCAAATATAAATTATTTCAAAACTTTGGATATATATAACGGGTGAAAATTCAGCTGACTCCGAAGTATTAAGCAAATCAAATCATGTCTAAATATTGTTGTCGATCTCGTTTTGATTCGACAATTTTATACATCTTTTAGACCCTAATATCAGGACCTTGAAATATCTACATTTTATTAATTTTATTAAAGATTGAAAGAAGAAGAAAAAAATTCCTTAATCCCACCGTTCACCTCTATTTTCACTTTATTCTTTCTAATCCTCACGTATTGGAAATATCGTATGCGTTTTATTTTTTTTCTTCTTCTCCCGTGGCCGCTCTCTTCGTTATCCTTGCCGCTGCTTGCTTTCTGCTGGCGTGATATTTTCCTGAAGCCTATCCCCACCGCTTCTTCTAGTCCATGTACGATGCTCCCTTTTCTTTATTGTGAGATGAGCATATCCTAGAGGCACACACGTACTCTCATCTCCAGCCTTCGAGACAAACGCCACGTCTTGGCCCTGCTCGTTATGGTGGCTGCGCGTCAGGGCGCCGCCGACTCCCTGTCCCAGCCGGCGTTTCTCTCTAGGCCGCCGAGCTCCCTCTCCTGCGGTCCCTGGCTTCTCCCATGGACGCGCGCGCTCCATCTTCCCTATGGTCGCGTCCTGGTCAGCTCTGACGCTGCCAATTTGGAGCTCCGGCGTGAGCTCTTCTCTGGTGCTCGGACTCGCCAGTCGACGCCCCAGCTGAGATCCCTTGCCATGGCGCGCGCCTGTCCCTTGGCCGTCAGCTCGCCGCGCCCCAGGTTTCCCCAGCTCGACGTCCATCTCTGCAGCTCGCCCAGCCCAACCATGCGTTTCTCCCATGGCTGCCTGCTCACCGCGCGCTACTCCCTGGCTCGCCCTGGCTCGTGGTTTCCCAGCTCCTCCCAGCTATGGTTGACTCGCCAGATCTCGCGCACCCCTGGTGTCTGCTTTAGCTCCATCGAGTCCTCTTTCTGCCCACCCTTTTGCCGTGCCCCTCAGCTCGCCTACGCGTTTCTCTACTCGCTGGCGCGCCCTTCCTACTGTCACACTCGGTCTTCGTCTCTGTCGCGCTGATCTACGCTCATTCGTAGCCATCGAACCTGCCCAGCTCCTTATTTGCTACGACCTTGATCGTCGCATCGCTGTGCGCAGCAGTGGCGTGGTGGGCATTAATCGCGGGCATGGTCGGACGACGCGAGATCTGGGCACGCCGTCGTTTCATTATGCCCAGCGTTGTGCCTTTTATACCTGTCGTCGATTTCCTATTCGCCACGGCGTCAAGCTCCTCCCGTACGTACCGGCCATCAAGTTCTGCTTTCGTTTCCGTGCTGCACGCACTCATTTTTGCTAGCTGGTCGTGCACCTCACTCTGCTATTCCGAGTCCGTCAGTCACCATTGCTCGTCCACGTCAAAACATTCCTTGCCGTGGTTCAGCTCGCTAGTTCATCGTTGTTCATCTCCGTGTCGGGTCTACAACAATATTGTAGATCCCTCCTAGTTACTTGTCGTTGTTCTGTCGCCTCGCTTCGATGCTGTCACACCCAGTTTGAAGGAACAAAGCCGGGTGCATCTTATACATACGCCAAAGAAGACAACATATATAATAACAGAGTGTATAGAGATAAATGTCACAATAAAATCAGAGTACCTATTACATAGCGAAAGTCTTACAAAATAAAAGACGAATATAGCAGGAACTAAAATATATCCTTGGCGCCAGAAAGCTGACTGGGAGACGCCACCTAGATCAAGTCGAAAGCCTCAGTGGTAGGCGGCTCCTCTTCGACCACCTGCTCTTCTCCTGTGGGGGGCGGGTGTGAGACAGCAAGAGTGAGCTCACACATGTTCATTGCTCAACAAGTTGTGGGGAATAACATGGCATGAACTCACCAAAGGTGGGAGTTCATGAAGTGTAAGGCTGATCAATGAAATAAAGGCTGATGCTGAGCATTGCTTTTATAAGTTGGTCAAAATTTTATTAGCAATCACTAAGTGTAAGTAAATACCAAACCTTAATAATAATAAAGAAAGTAATAGTAAAATAATCCCAAAATGTGATGCAAATGTCAAATTAAATTTAAGTTCCATAAATTAATCATGTGAGTGTCCGAGCCGCTCATGACCGTGAGCACGACTAGTATACCAGTTTTACACTCTGCAGAGGTTGCGCTTCTTTACCCACAAGTCGTGTTACCCATTTGCCATGGAGTTGATCAGACCTCATACACCTCTACCAAGGAAGCGAGACAGGGTACCACTACGAGGCCTTTACAAAGTTCCACTAGCTTCAGAAAACCCGCTACAGTTTATAGGAAGCTCCAGTGCAGGAATCCCTCGCCTGACCGTCATCGCAGCAAAATCAACCCAAGGACCTCCCTACACTGACCACTCCCCTACTGCCCTTGCCCCTTTCGGGTAAGGTAGTCATCCACTAGCTTTCCTAGTTAATCAGTCAAGGGCGTTCCATTAAACCCTTGTGGTAGCACTGTTTTTCCGGATGGTTCTCCATGTTCCCATTAACATAATGATCTTATCATGAACAGTAAATAATAAATAGATAATAAAAAGTACAACAATGAATGATGAATATCTCTATACCCAAAACCACATAAAGCAATAACATGTACTACCCAAAAATTTAGTAGTAAAACTAGTGGTGAAACAAGGTATAAAGATAGTCAAAATCTAGGGTAGCCTATTGGGTCCCAGCAAAATTAACCTATGCAGATCATTATGAATAATAAGAACATGAATGGGTAAAAGGAAGTGATCAAGGACACAACTTTCCTGGGACTTGAGATTCCAGGTACCAACTTGCTCTTCAGATGATTTGTGACCTCGCGCTAGTCGTAGCAATACAAACAAACAGTGTATAGGCAAAATTAACATCACACCAAACATAAGAACAAACTATGTAATAATAATGTACGTGTCGCTACGAGATAGTGGGTTCGAGAATCACTAAATTCAGAGTTACGGCTAAAAGAGATACGATTTCGAAATAATACTACTCTTCATCAACAGTACTAATGTGGTTCTTTATCCAAAGTTTCGTGAGAAAGAAATGACATTTTTCTTCAGTATTCATTTTAAATTTTAGAATAGATTAGTGTTGCAGAGAAAAGATAATACTACTCTTCATCAGTACTTAGTCAATATTTATTCGACAACTGCAGTCCACATACAGATCAGCGATGGTTTATAATAGCATGTTATAGTATTTACTGCACGCATCTAACCAACCAGGAGAACTAACAATGGATTAAGAGTGTGTGCAGATAGTGGATTAAAAGGGGGTGCGGTAGATGTGAGGAGGTTTTGAGAGAAATAAATGGTCTGGTGAACAATTTAACCTCTTAGAGACCGACATATAGGAATCTAACTCAGATAGAGTACTGTTGTACCTATTCTAGGCTCGGATGAATTCGCGGAGCTGTCGGAGGCCGTCGTCGCGCTCGCACGAATGGAGCAAGAGAGGCCAAGAGGCGCTGGGTGGTCCACACAGTTCTAAGCCCTCTAGTGGGGACTGGCGGAGAAGGGTCGTGGCGCCGTAGTAGAAGGTTCTGCGTTCAGGCGGAGGACACAGGCGGGATTCTAATATCTTGCAGATGTGAGGCGAGGGCGAGGAATTGGTGGCAGTCGGTGTTGCGCCCGAAAGCCCTGCCCGAAATCGCCCCTACGCAGCACAGAAAGTCGCCGAGTTCCGCCTCGTCATCCCGCCTGCGCGCTCCAGAAGCACTCACCGCGCCCGGACTCCCTGTCGGTCTCCCGAACCGAAGACGGCAGATGTCCACACTCAATCTCTCTCCTCCGCACTCTCCAGTTCACTGGTGGACATGTTGGTTGCTGCAGCTCAGAATTGGTCGCGAGTGGAGGAAGGAGCACGGCGCACCGCTTTTAACTACGGAGTCGTGGACTAACGGTTCGAACGCCGAGGATTCCACGGGGGCGGTTGAATCCCGTCGCGCATGGAGTCCATGATGCCCGCCGCCAGCTACAGGAAGAAGACCCTTTCCTCTACCACTGGTAAGCCGGACCCACGAGTCATTCACGTCGCGCGCGCAGGAGGAAAGGAGCCGCGCGGGTTCACGGAGAATGACCGAGGTGTGTAGGAGCTGGCTGCCAGGCGGGTCCCACAAGTCAGGCGCGTGAATCTAACGGTGGCCTGCACGGTTGATGGAGGTAGGCCAGCCCTAGTCACATTGGGCCCAACACGAGGAGTTCTTTTCTCTTTTTTTTATTTTCTGTTTTCCTTTATTCATAATTATTTTGAATTCCAAATTTTGAATTTAAAATCTTTGTGGATTTATTATTTCCAACTAACACATAATTTGAACATACTAGTACCACTTTTATAATATTTAATTTATATATATATTCTCTATAGTACCTCTCTTCTCCCTCTCCACTTTTCTTTAGAGATTTGTTTTCCAATTAGAGGTTAAATTCTATGGGTCCATTAATACATTGTTAATGAAACATTTATTTTATTATTCACAAATGCACAATCAAATAAAACTCAGCATGATGCATGATTTGTCTAGGTATCTTTGGTTATTTAATCCCTTTTTGGATGATGTTTATTCACATGTGATAGTAGGTATAGTCAATACACATAAGGTAATTACCTCTTCTTATGATTTACAATTCTTGGTTTTACAAATCCTACCCCCCTTACAAAGAATCTCGTCCTTGAGATTTAGGAAGGACTGGGGAAAAGATGGGGAAAATCTATGCGAAGCTCTTCTTCTCTCTCCCAAGTAGCTTCATCTTCTCCATGGTGACTCCATTGCACTTTGCACATCTTTATAACTTTATTTCTTGTCACACGAGTCAATGTATCAAGAATCTTGATAGGATATTCCGTATATGTCAGATCATCTTGAACACTAAGATCCTCCATTGGTAGTTGATCCTCAGGTACCCTGAGGCACTTCTTTAGCTGAGATACATCATGTACATCTGCCAGGTGATCGGGTAGTTCTAGTTGATATGCAACTTCTCCCACTCACTTTAAGATCAAGAAAGGTCCAATGAAGCGAGGGGACAATCTCCCTTTAACTTTAAATCTCCTCATACCCCGGATTGGTGGCACCTTCAGATACACGTGATCACCCTCCTTAAACTCTAGTAGTCTTCTCCAGGTATCAGCATAGCTCTTTTGCCTTGATTGTGCAATTCTCAAATTCTCCCTTATCATTCGCACTTTTTATTTTGCCTCTTGAATAAGTTTAGGCCCAAAGAACTGTCTTTCTCCTGTTTGGTCCCAATATAGAGGAGCCATGCACTTCCTGCCATATAAAGCCTTGAACGGTGACATCTTCAGACTGGCCTGGGAACTATTATTATATGAGAACTCAGCATAAGGTAGACTTTTGTCCCAACTACTACCATGCTGAAGGGCATAAGCTCTCAACGTCTCCTCCAATACTCAATTAGTCCTTTCAGTCTATCCATCAGTCTGAGGTAGGCCGAACTAAAATTCAACTTCGCATCCGTATTCTCATGAAAACTTTTCCAAAATCTAGGGGTACTCTGTGATCCTCTTATCCAAAACGATCTTCTTTGGTACTCCATGTAAACACACAATCCGAGTCATATATAACTCTACCAATTGAGATCCCTTATAAGTAATCTTGACCGGAAGAAGTGAGCCACTTTGGTCAGTCTTTCCATAATCACCCATATCGAATCGTATCCTTTCGGGGTGCGAGGCAATCCAATAATGAAGTCCATATCAATCTCTTTCCACTACCAGTCGGGTACCTTTAATGGGTATAATAGTCCAGCTGGTCTTTGGTGTTCGGCCTTAACTTTTTAACACACATCGCTCATAGCCACCTGTGCAGCCACATCTATCTTCAGTCCATACCACCAGTACTTTTGCTTCAAATCCTGATACATTTTGGTACTCTCAGGATAAATAGAATAATCTGAGTCATGGGCTTCCTTTAGTATAGTCTCTCGAAGGTTATCCATCTCCGGAACACATATCCGATCCTTGAACCATGTAGTACCATGCTCATCCTCCGTGAATTCTAGACCTCTACCTTCAGTAATCAGATCCTTAATCTCTTGAATTTTTTTGCATCACCCACTTGACCTTTACGGATTTCTTGCTCCAAGGTAGATTCCACATTAATAGTAACTCCTTCAGCGTGAGAAACTATCCCCAAGTTAAGTCTCCTGAAATCCTCAACAATCTCATCGGGTAGCTGGGCAACAATAGCTGAATGAACATGCTCCTTTCGACTCAAGGCATCTGCAACCTAATTTGCCTTGCCCGGGTGATAGTGAATCTCCAAATCATAATCCTTAATAAGCTCCAACCAATGACGTTGCCTAAGGTTGAGATCCTTCTGAGTGAATATATACTTCAAACTCTTATGATCCATATATACTTGACACTTAGTTCCCATAATATAATGTCTCCAAATCTTAAGCGCATGCACAACGGCTGCTAGTTCTAAGTCATGAGTGGGGTAGTTCAATTCATGTTTCCGCAACTGACACGACGCATAGGCAATCACATGTCCTTCTTGCATGAGCACACATCCCATGCCTTGGCCACATGCATCACAATAAATATCAAATCCCTTCTGTAGGTCTGGCATAACCAACACTGGTGGTGACATCAATCTCTTCTTCAATTGATCAAAGCTATCTTGGCACTTCTCGTCCCACTTGAACTCTCTTCCCTTCTCCAGAAGTGAGGTCATAGGCTTGGCAATCTTAGAGAATCCTTCAATAAATCTCTGATAATATCCTGCTAGTCCCAAGAAACTCCGAATCTCTGTAACTGTAGTGGGTACGCTCCATGCCAGTATCTCCTTAACTTTAGCAGGATCCACTGATATTCCTCCATTAGAAATGATATGTCCAAGAAAGGCCACCTCGTCAATCCAAAACTCGAATTTGCTATACTTGACGTAGAGTTGATTATCTCGTAGCTTCTGTAGCACCAATCTCAGATGTTCCTCATGATCACTATCACTCTTAGAATAAATGAAAATATCGTCGATGAAAACCATGATGAATATGTCCATATCATGAACAACTTATTCTTCAGATCCATAAAATAGGCTGGTGCATTAGTTATTCCAAATGACATAACTGTGAGCTCATATAAACCATATCATGTCGAGAAATCTGTCTTGGGAATATCCGATGGCCTAATCTTCATTTGATGGTAACCCGATCGGAGATCAATCTTCGAGAATACCCTTGCACCTCTCATCTAATCAAATAAATCCTCAATGTGGGTTAATGGATACTTGTTCTCCACAGTGACATCGTTAAGGGACCTATAATCCATGCACATCCTTTATGATCCATCCTTCTTCTGTACACACAGATCCGGCACTCCCCAAGGTGAGGAACTCGGACGGATGTACCCAACCTCTTGTAATTCCGTTAATTGCTTCTTAAGTTCTTTTAATTCTTCTAAGGACATCCTGTATAGCCATTTAGAAATAGGAGCAGTCTCAGGTAAGAGATCAATGACAAACTCAACTTCCCTATCTGGTGGCATCCCTGGTAACTCCTCTGAAAAGACATCTAGAAAATCTCTAACCATCCGGATGTTGTCACCAACAAACTCCTCCGTTATAAAGTATATCGCCCGTTTGGAAGAGGTGGTTACTGCAATTTGAACTTGAAATCTTTCTCCTTTAGAACTGGTGAGTTCTACGGTTCTCTTAGCATAGTGTATATACTGCCTTTGCCTTTCTTAACCATGACATACCAAGGATCAAGTCTATACTGTTCTCTCCTAACACTATGGAGGTAGCCCATCTAGGTTAGAAACACAGGGTAAGAAAGGAAGAATTGTAGACAAGGCGAGTAATTACGAGGAATGTTATTGCGGGGAATTTATTAGCTAAGTAGATTAATGTTTTACCTACTAAAGCTAATTCATTACCCTATGGTGGTACATGCTAAGATGCCCGTCTATACTATTTCAATCAATCAAAGAAGCAAATCAGACATTTATCATCAGAACAATCAAACAACATTTTTAAATAGAGAAAATAGTTTTGATTTTGTCTTAGGCCTTCTATCTCCTAAGAAGGTCATAAATGTAGGATTCCAAGGTGTGAAATCCATCTTGTCTTAGAGTAGAAAAGGTAAGAATGATCAGAGTAGAACAGTAGAAGGTGAGACAGGATCAAGATAAGTATGGAAAGAATCAGAGTGAGATAAGTATAGAATGAATCAAAGTAGGATAAGTAGGTAAGGGTTTGTCCATTTCTATCTAGGTTTCGTCCTACAGTCAACATTTCCTCTGATACCACTTCTGTCACACCCGGTTTTAAGGAACAAAGCCGGGTGCATCTCATACATGCGCCAAAGAAGACAACATATATAATAACAGAGTGTATAGAGATAAATGTCACAATAAAATCAGAGTACCTATTGCATAGCGGAAGTCTTACAAAATAAAAGACGAATATAGCAGGAACTAAAATCTATCCTTGGCGCCAGAAAGCTGACTGGGAGACGCCACCTAGATCAAGTCGAAAGCCTCAGTGTTAGGCGGCTCCTCTTCGACCACCTGCTCTTCTCCTGTGGCGGGGGGGTGTGAGACAGCAAGAGTGAGCTCACACATGTTCATCGCTCAACAAGTTGTGGGGAATAACGTGGCATGAACTCACCAAAGGTGGGAGTTCATGAAGTGTAAGGCTGATCAATGAAATAAAGGCTGATGCTGAGCATTGCTTTTATAAGTTGGTCAAAATTTTATTAGCAATCACTAAGTGTAAGTAAATACCAAACCTTAATAATAATAAAGGAAGTAATAGTAAAATAATCCCAAAATGTGATGCAAATGTCAAATAAAATTTAAGTTCCATAAATTAATCATGTGAGTGTCCGAGCCGCTCATGACCGTGAGCACGGCTAGTATACTAGTTTTACACTCTGCAGAGGTTGCGCATCTTTACCCACAAGTCGTGTTACCCATTTGCCATGGAGTTGATCAGACCCTATACACCTCTACCAAGGAAGCGAGGCAGGGTACCACTACGAGGCCTTTACAAAGTTCCACTAGCTTCAGAAAACCCGCTACAGTTTATAGGAAGCTCCAGTGCAGGAATCCCTCGCCTGACCGCCATCATAGCAAAATTAACCCAAGGACCTCCCTACACTGACCACTCTCCTACCGCCCTTGCCCCTTTCGAGTAAGGTAGTCATCCACTAGCTTTCCTAGTTAATCAGCCAAGGGCGTCCCATTAAACCCTTGTGGTAGCACTGTTTTCCCGGGTGGTTCTCCATGTTCCCATTAACATAATGATCTTATCATGAACAGTAAATAATAAACAGATAATAAAAAGTACAACAATGTGTGATGAATATCTCTATACCCAAAACCACATAAAGCAATAGCATGTACTACCCAAAAATTTAGTAGTAAAACCAGTGGTGAAACAAGGTATAAAGATAGTCAAAATCTAGGGTAGCCTATTGGGTCCCAGCAAAATTAACCTATGCAGATCATTATGAATAATAAGAACATGAATGGGTAAAAGGAAGTGATCAAGGACACAACTTGCCTGGGACTTGAGATTCCAGGTACCAACTTGCTCTTCAGATGATTTGTGACCTCGCGCTAGTCGTAGCAATACAAACAAACAGTGTATAGGCAAAATTAACATCACACCAAATATAAGAACAAACTATGTAACAATAATGTACGTGTCGCTACGAGATAGTGGGTTCGAGAATCACTAAATTCAGAGTTACGGCTAAAAGAGATACGAATTCGAAATAATACTATTCTTCATCAACTGTACTAATGTGGTTCTTTATCCAAAGTTTTGTGAGAAAGAAATGACATTTTTCTTCAGTATTCATTTTAAATTTTAGAATAGATTAGTGTTGCAAAGAAAAGATAATACTACTCTTCATTAGTACTTAGTCAATATTTATTCGTCAACTGCAGTCCACATACAGATCAGCGATGGTTACAATAGCATGTTATAGTGTTTACTGCACACATCTAACCAACCACGAGAACTAACAATGGATTAAGAGTGTGTGCAGACAGTGGATTAAAAGGGGGTGCGGTAGATGTGAGGAGGTTTTGAGAGAAATAAATGGTCTGGTGAACAATTTAACCTCTTAGAGACCGACATATAGGAATCTAACTCAGATAGAGTACTGTTGTACCTGTTCTAGGCTCGAATGAATTTGCGGAGCTGTCGGAGGCCGTCGTCGTGCTCGCACGAACGGAACAAGAGAGGCCAAGAGGCGCCGGGTGGTCCACGCAGTTCTAAGCCCTCTAGTGGGGACTGGCGGAGAAGGGTCATGGCGCTGCAGTAGAAGATTCTGCGTTTAGGCGGAGGACGCAGGTGGGATTCTAATATCTTGCAGATGCGAGGCGAGGGTGAGGAATTGGTGGCAGTCGGTGCTGCGCCCGAAAGCCCTGCCTGAAATCGCCCCTACGCAGCACAGAAAGTCGCCGAGTTCTGCCTCGTCGTCCCGTCTGCGTGCTCCAGAAGCACTCGCGGCGCCCGGACTCCCTGTCGGTCTCCCGAACCGAAGACGGCAGATGTCCACACTCAATCTCTCTCCTCTGCACTCTCCGGTTCACTGGTGGACTTGTTGGTTGCTGCAGCTCGGAATTGGTCGCGAGTGGAGGAAGGAGCTCGTCGTGCCGCTTTTAACTACGGAGTCATGGACTAACGGTTCGAACGCCGAGGATTCCGCGGGGGCGGTTGAATCCCGTCGCGCATGGAGTCCATGATGCCCGCCGCCAGCTACAGGAAGAAGACCCTTTCCTCTACCACTGGTAAGCCGGACCCACCAGTCATTCACATCGCGCGCGCAGGAGGAAAGGAGCCGCGCGGGTTCACGGAGAATGACCATGGTGTGTAGGAGCTGGCTGCCAGGTGGGCCTCACAAGTCAGGCGCGTGAATCCAACGGTGGCCTGCGCGGTTGATGGAGGTAGGCCGGCCCTGGTCACATTGGGCCCAACACGAGGAGTTCTTTTCTCTTTTTTTTATTTTCTGTTTTCCTTTATTCATAATTATTTTGAATTCCAAATTTTGAATTTAAAATCTTTGTGGATTTGTTATTTCCAACTAACACATAATTTGAACATACTAGTACCACTTTTATAATATTTAATATATATATATTCTCTATAGTACCTCTCTTCTCCCTCTCCACTTTTCTTTAGAGATTTGTTTTCCAATTAGAGGTTAAATTCTATGGGTCCATTAATACATTGTTAATGAAACATTTATTTTATTATTCACAAATGCACAATCAAATAAAACTCGGCATGATGCATGATTTTTCTAGGTATCTTTGGTTATTTAATCCCTTTTTGGATGATGTTTATTCACATGTGATAGTAGGTATAGTCAATACACACAAGGTCATTACCTCTTCTTATGATTTACAATTCTGGGTATTACAGATGCCAATCCCTACGTGTTGTCTCCGACTTGTGTTCGCGCCGACAAAAGAATCCCAAGAAGACATAGAGGAGCTAGCCCCTGGTCGATGCCCAAGTGCTCGGCGAAAGGCCAGAACCAGAATCATCGTCATTTATGTGGAGTTCTACTTAATATAAAGAAATTCCAAGAGTTGTGGATGGAAAAGAAAGTGAAGCTCCGTTCCATACTCATCGTCTGTTTGATCGAAGACTTCAATCGAAGACTATCGTCATTCCCGCAAACACTGAATCAAGTTGATAACGGTGAGCCAAATCACTATTTTTACTATAGATTTTATGATCGTGAAATAAGATGCTTAGTTTGCGTATGAAGTTTAAATTAGAAATACAAGTGATGTGAGATGTGCTTCAAGAGTTTAGTTTCCAAGTATATTCGAGCTAGTTCTATTTTGCAGAGTGTAGTATTTCGGTGATGCGTAGGTTAACTTTAGTATTTTATGTAATTATCGATAAAACTGTTGATGCTAGTTGTGTTCAGTGCGCGTAAGATGAAATCGATGTCCTACGCTAGTAGTTAGTGTCATCTATGTTTGTGATCGATTATGTTGGAGTAGGATATGATCGACAATTTTCTTATCTAGTGATTGGTGTGATGGTATATTGTATAAAATATGCTGACTAGGTAAAAATATATGTAGTAATATGAATTTGTTAATAAATCATAAAAGAAAGTAGAGCGTGCGTATATTTTATTGTATTGCGATGTATGTGCTACATCCAAATAGGCTAGAAAGATAATAAATATTGCGTCAGGGCGCCGCCAACTCCCTGTCCCAGCCGGCGTTTCTCTCTAGGCCACCGAGCTCCCTCTACTGCGGTCCCTGGCTTCTCCCATGGACGCGCGCGCTCCATCTTCCCCATGGTCGCGTCCTGGTCAGCTCTCACGCTGCCGATTTGGAGCTCTGGCGTGAGCTCTTCCCTGGTGCTCGGACTCGCCAGTCGCCGCCTCAGCTGAGATCCCTTGCCATGGCGTCGCCTGTCCCCTGGCCGTTAGCTCGCCGCGCCCCTGGTTTCCCAGCTCGACGTCCATCTCCCTGTAGCTCGCCTAGCCCAACCGTGCGTTTCTCCCATGGCTGCCTGCTCGCCGCGCACGCTACTCCCTGGCTCACCCTGGCTCACGGTTTCCCAGCTCCTCCCGGCTATGGCTGACTCGCCGGATCTCGCGCGCCTGTGGTGTCTACTTTAGCTCCATCGAGTCCTCTGTCTGCCCGCCCTTTTGCCACGCCCCTCAGCTCGCCTACGCGTTTCTCTACTCACCGGCG
The DNA here is from genome assembly GCA_029449295.1 of Zea luxurians. Taxonomy (NCBI): domain Eukaryota; kingdom Viridiplantae; phylum Streptophyta; class Magnoliopsida; order Poales; family Poaceae; genus Zea; species Zea luxurians. The sequence goes on from JAOPSE010000053.1 coordinate 17,099,876, forward strand.
CGCCCTTCCTGCTGTCGCGCTCGGTCTTCGTCTCTGTCGCGCCGATCTGCGCTCATCCGTGGCCGTCGAACCCGCCCAGCTCCTTATTCGCTACGGCCCTGGTCGTCGCATCGCTATGCGCAGCGGTGGCGTGGTGGGCATTGGTCGCGGGCATGGTCGGGCGACGCGAGATCTGGGCACGCCATCGTTTCATTATGCCCAGCGTCGTGCCTTTTGTACCTGTCGTCGATTTCCTATTCGCCACGGCGTCAAGCTCCTCCCGTCCGTACCGACCATCAAGTTCTGCTTTCGCTTCCATGCCGCACACAGTCATTTTTGCTAGCTGGTCGTGCACCTCACTCCACTATTCCGAGTCTGCCAGTCATCATTGCCCGTCCACGTCAAGACATTCCTCACCGTGGTTCAGCTCGCTAGTTCATCGTTGTTCATCTCCATGTCGGGTCTACAACAATATTGTAGATCCCTCCTAGTTACTTGTCGTTGTTCTGTCGCCTCGCTTCGATGCCAATCCCTACGTGTTGTCTCTGACTTGTGTTCACGCTGACAAAAGAATCCCAAGAAGATATAGAGGAGCAAGCCCCTGGTCGATGCCCAAGTGCTCGGCGAAAGGCCAGAACCAGAATCATCGTCGTTTATGCGGAGTTCTACTTAATATAAAGAGATTCCAAGAGTTGTGGATGGAAAAGAAAGTGAAGCTATGTTCCATACTCGTCGTCTGTTTGATCGAAGACTTCAACCGAAGACTGTCATCGTTCCCGCAAACACTGAATCAAGTTGATAACGGTGAGCCAAATCACTATTTTTACTATAGATTTTATGATCGTGAAATAAGACGCTTAGTTTGCGTATGAAGTTTAAATTAGAAATACAAGTGATGTGAGATGTGCTTCGAGGAGTTTAGTTTTCGAGTATATTCGAGCTAGTTCTATTTTGCAGAGTGTAGTATTTCGGTGACGCATAGGTTAACTTTAGTATTTTATACAATTATCGATAAAACTGTCAATGCTAGTTGTGTTCAGTGCGCGTAAGATGAAATCGATGTCCTACGCTAGTAGTTAGTGTCATCTATGTTTGTGATCGATAATGTTGGAGTAGGATTGAGAGCACCTAGAGGGGGGGTGAATAGGTGATCCTATAAACTTGAAACTTAAGCCACAAAAACTTGGTTAAGTGTTAGCACAATAAACGCCAAGTGGCTAGAGAGGAGTCTTCAACAAAACACAATAACCACAAGATATCAATCACAGAGATGGCACGGTGGTTATCCCGTGGTTCGGCCAAGACCAACGCTTGCCTACTCCACGTTGTGGCGTCCCAACGGACGAGGGTTGCAATCAACCCCTCTCAAGCGGTCCAAAGACCCACTTGAATACCACGGTGTTTTGCTTGCTTTTCTTAATCCCGTTTGCGAGGAATCTCCACAACTTGGAGTCTCTCGCCCTTACACTTGAAGTTCACAAAGAAGCACAGAGTAAGGGAGGGATTAGCAACTCACACAAGACACAAAGATCACAGCAAATACGCACACACAAGACCCAGACTTAAGCTCAAAAGACTAGCACACTAGAACGGAGCTCAAATCACTAGAATGTCGAACAAGTTCTCAAGAATGGAGTGTGAGTGATCAAGAGTGCTTAAGGAATGCTTGGTGTACTCCTCCATGCGCCTAGGGGTCCCTTTTATAGCCTCAAGGCATCTAGGAGCCGTTGAGAGCAATCTTGGAAGGCAGATCTTGCCTTCTGTCGACTGGCGCACCGGACAGTCTGGTGCACCACGGGACACTGTCCGGTGCAGATATCCTTCCTTATTTGGCGAAACCGACCGTTGGAGTCTGAGAGCCGTTGGCGCACCAGACACTGTCCGGTGCACACCGGACAGTCCGGTGCACCAATGTGACCGTTGGCTCGGCCACGCGTCACGCGCGGAATCCTTGGCCGACCGTTGCCCCGGCTGACTGTTGACTCACCGGACAGTCCGGTGCACCACCAGACAGACTGGTGAATTTTAGCCGTACGCCGTTAATCATCTCTCGAGAGCGACGAGTTCGCCTGTGAACAGCTCACCAGACAGTCCGGTGCACCACCGGACAGACCGGTGAATTATAGCCGTACACCGCCGTCGAAGTCTCGAGAGCAGCCTGTTCGCCAGAGCCAGCCTGGCGCACCGGACACTGTCCGGTGCACCACCGGACAGTCCGGTGCACCCAGACTGAGCAGAATTTGGCTGAACAAAGCCATCTCATTTCCAATTCAACTTTTCCTGTTTCCAGCACTTAGACACAATACATTAGTCCATAAAGCAATGTACTAAGTCTAGAAACATACCTTTTGACATGATTTGTCCTTTATCCACCACTTTGCATAGATTAGCACAAAAGCACTTGTGTTGGCACTCAATCACCAAAATACTTAGAAATGGCCCAAGGGCACATTTCCCTTTCAATCTCCCCCTTTTTGGTGATTTATGCCAACACAACATAAAGCAACTAGAACAAGTGCAATATCAATGAAAATGAACACTCAAAATTGTTTTGAATCAAATTTGGCATATATGGATCATACTTTGCCACCACTTGGTTTGTTTTTGCAAATCAAACTCAAATTCCTATCTCTAAGTCAAATTCACTTGTAGAGACATAAAGAGAGGTATTCCAAAGAAAATTGATCAAGGAAACCAAAAACTCCCCCTTTTCCCATAATCAACACTTCTCCCCACAAGAGGCCAACTTTTAACACAAGAGACAAGAGTTTTGACAAACCAAAAGCTCTATTCTACTATTTTCAAAATTTCTCAAGTGGTAGCTAATCCATCTATTGCTTTGGCCTTTATTTTCTCCCCCTTTGGCATCAAGCACCAAAACGGGATCAATCTTGGCCCTAGAACCCCATTGCCTCACCAAAATCTTCAATAAGAATACAAAGGCAATAAGAGTACATAAGATGAACTTGGAATAATTTACCCTCTCATCGGAGTGCAGTGGAAGTCTTTCATGGTCCAAGTCCACCTTTTCCCTTTCAAACTTCCTTTGAGACTAAATCAAGCAAACTCAAGCAAACAGTTAGTCTCAAAGGGTCAAGTTGTAGCACAACTCCCCCTAAATATGTGCATCACTTGCACAAGGACTTGTGAGGTCCGGGGAGTGTTTGTACAACTTGAGCACCACAAGTAAGCAACAAAATGCATAAGGAACATGATCAAAGGCATAAATACATGTATGCTATGAATCAATCCAAGTTTCGCGAATCTAGGACATTTAGCTCACTACGCAGCCTACAAAAGGTCTTTTCATCTAAAGGCTTAGTGAAGATATCGGCTAGCTGGTTCTCGGTGCTAACATGAAACACTTTGATATCTCCCTTTTGCTGGTGGTCTCTCAAAAAGTGATGCCGGATGTCAATGTGCTTTGTGCGGCTGTGCTCAACAGGATTTTCCGCTATTCGGATAGCACTCTCATTGTCACATAGGAGTGGGACTTTGCTCAGATTGTAGCCAAAGTCCCGGAGGGTTTGCCTCATCCAAAGTAGTTGCGCGCAACACTGTCCTGTGGCAACGTACTCGGCCTCAGCGGTGGATAGGGCAACGGAGGTTTGTTTCTTAGAGTTCCACGACACCAGGGACCTTCCTAAGAATTGGCACGTCCCCGATGTACTCTTCCTATCGACCTTACATCCAGCATAGTCGGAATCTGAATATCCAATTAAGTCAAAGTTAGACCCCTTTGGATACCAGATCCCGAAGCAAGGCGTAGCGACTAAATATCGAAGAATTCGCTTCACGGTCACTAAGTGACACTCCCTTGGATCGGATTGAAATCTAGCACACATGCATACGCTAAGCATAATATCCGGTCTACTAGCACACAAATAAAGTAAAGACCCTATTATAGACCGGTATGCCTTTTGATCAACGGACTTACCTCCTTTGTTGAGGTCGGTGTGTCCGTCGGTTCCCATCGGCGTCTTTGCGGGCTTGGCGTCCTTCATCCCAAACCGCTTTAGCAAGTCTTGTGTGTACTTCGTTTGGGAGATGAAGGTGCCGTCCTTGAGTTGCTTCACTTGAAACCTAAGGAAGTAGTTCAACTCGCCCATCATCGACATCTCGAATTTTTGCGTCCTCACCCTGCTAAACTCATCACAAGACTTTTGGTTAGTAGAACCAAATATTATGTCATCGACATAAATTTGGCACACAAAAAGATCACCATCGCAAGTCTTAGTAAAAAGAGTTGGATCGGCTTTCCCAACCTTGAAAGCATTAGCAATAAGAAAGTCTCTAAGGCATTCATACCATGCTCTTGGGGCTTGCTTAAGTCCATAGAGCGCCTTAGAGAGCTTACACACGTGGTCGGGGTACCGTTCATCCTCGAAGCTAGGGGGTTGCTCCACGTACACCTCCTCCTTAATTGGCCCGTTGAGGAAAGCGCTTTTCACATCCATTTGGTACAACCTGAAAGAATGGTGAGCGGCATATGCTAGCAAGATACGAATGGACTCTAGCCTAGCCACAGGAGCAAAAGTCTCCTCAAAGTCCAAACCTGCGACTTGGGCATAACCTTTTGCCACAAGTCGAGCCTTGTTCCTCGTCACCACCCCGTGCTCGTCCTGTTTGTTGCAGAACACCCACTTGGTTCCCACAACATTTTGCTTGGGACAAGGCACCAGTGTCCAAACTTCATTGCGCTTGAAGTTGTTGAGTTCCTCCTGCATGGCCAACACCCAGTCCAGATCTAGCAAGGCCTCTTCTACCCTGAAAGGCTCAATAGAAGAGACAAAGGAGTAATGCTCACAAAAATTAACTAATCTTGAACGAGTAGTTACTCCCTTGCTAATATCACCCAAAATTTGGTCGACGGGATGATCCCTTTGAATCATTGCTCGAACTTGGGTTGGAGGTGCCTGAGGTGCTTCTTCCTCTTCACTTTGAACATCCTGTGCTCCCCCTTGATCATGCGCCTCCACTTGAGGTACCTGTTCGTCATCTTGGGTTGGGGGATGCACCATTGTTGAGGAAGATGGTTGATCTTGCTCTTTTTGTTCCAGTGGCCTCACATCTCCAATCGCCATGGTGCGCATTGCGGCCGTTGGAACGTCTTCTTCATCTACATCATCATGATCAACAACTTGCTCTCTTGGAGAGCCATTAGTCTCATCAAATACAACGTCGCTAGAGACTTCAACCAAACCTGATGATTTGTTGAAGACCCTATACGCCTTTGTATTTGAGTCATAACATAATAAAAACCCTTCTACAGCTTTGGGAGCAAATTTAGAAGTTCTACCTTTCTTCACAAGAATATAACACTTGCTCCCAAATACACGAAAATAAGACACATTGGGTTTGTTACCAGTTAACAGCTCATATGAAGTCTTCTTGAGGAGGCGGTGAAGATAGACCCTGTTGATGGCGTGGCAAGCCATGTTCACGGCTTCCGACCAGAAGCGCTCGGGGGTCTTGAACTCTCCAAGCATTGTCCTTGCCATATCGATGAGCGTCCTGTTCTTCCTCTCTACCACACCATTTTGCTATGGTGTGTAGGGAGCGGAGAACTCGTGCTTGATCCCCTCCTCTTCAAGGAACTCCTCCACTTGAAGATTCTTGAATTCGGACCTGTTGTCGCTCCTTATCTTCTTCACTTTGAGCTCAAACTCATTTTGAGCTCTCCTGAGGAAGCGCTTGAGGGTCCCTTGGGTTTCAGATTTATCCTGCAAAAAGAATACCCAAGTGAAGCGGGAAAAATCATCAACTATAACAATACCATACTTACTTCCTCCTATACTTAGATAGGCGACGGGTCCGAAGAGGTCCATATGAAGCATCTCCAAGGGTCTTGATGTGGTCATCACATTTTTGGTGTGATGAGAGCCTCCCACCTGTTTCCCTGCTTGACAAGCTGCACAAGGTCTATCTTTTTCGAAATGTACATTAGTTAGACCTATCACGTGTTCTCCCTTTAGAAGCTTGTGGAGGTTCTTCATCCCCACATGTGCTAAGCGACGATGCCACAGCCAGCCCATGCAAGTCTTAGCAATTAAGCATGCATCTAGACCGGCCTCTTCTTTTGCAAAATCAACCAAATAAAGTTTGCCGTCTAGTACACCCTTAAAAGCTAGTGAACCATAACATCTTCTAAAGGCAGACACATCTACATTTGTAAATAGACAATTATATCCCATTTTGCATAATTGACTAACAGATAACAAATTATATCCAAGTGACTCAACTAAAAACACATTAGAAATAGAGTGCTCGGATGAAATAGCAATTTTGCCTAACCCTTTTACCATGCCTTGGTTCCCATCACCGAATATTATTGAATCTTGGGGATCCTTGTTCTTGACGTAGGAAGAGAACATCCTCTTTTCCCCCGTCATGTGGTTTGTGCATCCGCTGTCGATAATCCAGCTTGAACCCCCGGATGCATAAACCTGCAAGGCAAATTTAGGCTTGGGTCTTAGGTACCCAACTCTTGTTGGGTCCTACAAGGTTAGTCACAATTGTCTTAGGGACCCAAATGCAAGTCTTGTCTCCCTTACATTTAGCCCCTAACTTCCTAGCAATCACCTTCTTATTCTTTCTATAAATGGTAAAAGAAGCATTGCAAGCATGATATATTGTAGATGGTTCATTAACTTTCCTAGGAACATCAACAACATTTCTCCTAGGCATATTATGAACAACATTTCTATCATGCATATAGGAAGAACTGGAGGCAAACATGGCATGAGAATCAAAAGCATCATATGCATTATTACTCCTATAAGCATTTCTAGATTGTCTCCTGTCATGGTACATAAAAGCATGGTTCTTTTGCACACTATTAGCCATAGGGGCCTTCCCTTTCTCCTTGGCGGAGATGGGAGCCTTATGGCTTGTCAAGTTCTTGGCTTCTCTCTTGAAGCCAATACCATCCTTAATTGAGGGGTGTCTACCAATCGTGTAGGCATCCCTTGCAAATTTTAATTTGTCAAATTCACTTTTGCTAGTCTTAAGTTGAGCATTAAGACTAGCTACTTCATCATTTAGTTTAGAAATGTACTCTAGGTGTTCACTACAAGTATCAACATTAAGATCTTTACACCTAGTGCAAACACGTTCTACACAAGAGTTAGATTTACTAGCTACTTCTAGTTTAGCATTTAAATCATCATTAACACCTTTTAAAGTAGCAATGGTTTCATGACAAGTAGATAGTTCATAAGAAAGCATTTCATTTCTTTTAACTTCTAAAGCATGAGATTTTTGTGCCTCTACAAATTTATCATGTTCTTCAAACAACAAATCCTCTTGCTTTTCTAAAAGTCTATCCTTTTCATTCAAGGCATCAATTAACTCATTAATTTTGCCAATTTTAATTCTATCCAAACCTTTAAATAAACTAGAATAGTCTATCTCATCGTCATCACTAGAATCATCATCACTTGAAGAAGCATAAGTGGTATCCCGAGTACATACCTTCTTCTCCTTTGCCATGAGGCATGTGTGATGCTCGTTGGGGAAGAGGGATGACTTGTTGAAGGCAGTGGCGGCGAGTCCTTCATTGTTGGAGTCGGAGGAGGAGCAATCCGAATCCCACTCCTTTCCGATATGTGCCTCGCCCTTGGCCTTCTTGTAATTCTTCTTCTTCTCCCTCTTGTTTCCTTTTTCCTAGTCACTATCATTATCGGGACAGTTAGCAATAAAATGACCAAGCTTACCACATTTGAAGCATGAGCGCTTCCCCTTTGTCTTGGTCTTGCTTGGCTATCCCTTGCGACCCTTAAGCGCCGTCTTGAAGCGCTTGATGATGAGGGCCATCTCTTCATCATTTAGCCCTGCCGCCTCAACTTGTGCCACCTTGCTAGGTAATGCCTCCTTGCTTCTCGTTGCCTTAAGAGCAACGGGTTGAGGCTCATTGATTGGACCATTCAGTGCGTCGTCCACGTACCTCGCCTCCTTGATCATCATTCGCCCGCTTATGAATTTTCCAAGGACTTCTTTGGGCGACATTTTGGTGTACCTGGGATTCTCACGAATATTATTCACCAAATGTGGATCAAGAACGGTAAAGGACCTTAGCATTAGGCGAACGACGTCGTGGTCCGTCCATCGCGTGCTTCCGTAGCTCCTTATTTTGTTGATAAGGGTCTTGAGCCGGTTGTATGTTTGAGTTGGCTCCTCGCCCCTTATCATTGCAAATCTTCCAAGCTCTCCCTCTACCAACTCCATCTTGGTGAGCAAGGTGACATCGTTCCCCTCGTGAGAGATCTTGAGGGTGTCCCAGATTTGCTTGGCATTGTCCAAGCCGCTCACCTTATGATACTCGTCCCTGCACAAGGAGGCTAACAACACAGTAGTAGCTTGTGCATTTCTATGAATCTGTTCATTAATAAAAATAGGACTATCCGAGCTATCAAATTTCATTCCACTTTCCACAATCTCCCATATGCTCGGATGGAGAGAGAACAGGTGACTACGCATTTTGTGGCTCCAAAATCCGTAGTCCTCTCCATCAAAGTGAGGAGGTTTGCCAAGTGGAATGGAGAGCAAATGAGCATTTGTACTTTGCGGAATACGAGAGTAGTCAAAAGAAAAGTTCGAATTGACCGGTTTCCTTCTCTCGTAGTCGTTGTGGTCGTTGTCCTTTTGGGAAGAAGTAGACTCATCGCTGTCGTCGTAGTAGACGATCTCCTTGATGCGCCTTGTCTTCTTCTTTTTCCCATCTTTGCGTTTGTGCCCGGAGCCCGAGTCGGTAGGCTTGTCATCCTTCGGCTCGTTGACGAAGGACTCCTTCTCTTTATCGTTGATCACGATTCCCTTCCCCTTAGGATCCATCTCTTCGGGCGATTAGTCCCTTTGTGAAGAGAACGGCTCTGATACCAATTGAGAGCACCTAGAGGGGGGTGAATAGGTGATCCTGTAAACTTGAAACTTAAGCCACAAAAACTTGGTTAAGTGTTAGCACAATAAACGCCAAGTGGCTAGAGAGGAGTCTTCAACAAAACACAATAACCACAAGATATCAATCACAGAGATGGCACGGTGGTTATCCCGTGGTTCGGCCAAGACCAACGCTTGCCTACTCCACGTTGTGGCGTCCCAACGGACGAGGGTTGCAATCAACCCCTCTCAAGCGGTCCAAAGACCCACTTGAATACCATGGTGTTTTGCTTGCTTTTCTTAATCCCGTTTGCGAGGAATCTCCACAACTTGGAGTCTCTCGCCCTTACACTTGAAGTTCACAAAGAAGCACGAAGTAAGGGAGGGATTAGCAACTCACACAAGACACAAAGATCACAGCAAATACGCACACACAAGACCCAGACTTAAGCTCAAAAGACTAGCACACTAGAACAGAGCTCAAATCACTAGAATGTCAAACAAGTTCTCAAGAATGGAGTGTGAGTGATCAAGAGTGCTTAAGGAATGCTTGGTGTACTCCTCCATGCGCCTAGGGGTCCCTTTTATAGCCCCAAGGCATCTAGGAGCCGTTGAGAGCAATCTTGGAAGGCAGATCTTGCCTTCTGTCGACTGGCACACCGGACAGTCCGATGCACCACGGGACACTGTCCGGTGCAGATATCCTTCCTTATTTGGCGAAACCGACCATTGGAGTCTGAGAGCCGTTGGCGCACCGGACACTGTCCGGTGCACACCGGACAGTCCGGTGCACCAATGTGACCGTTGGCTCGGCCACGCATCACGCGCGGAATCCTTGGCCGGCCGTTGCCCCGGCTGACTGTTGACTCACCGGACAGTCCGGTGCACCACCAGACAGACCGGTGAATTTTAGCCGTACGCCGTTAATCATCTCCCGAGAGCGACGAGTTCGCCTGTGAACGGCTCACCGGACAGTCCGGTGCACCACCAGACAGACCGGTGAATTATAGCCGTACACCGCCGTCGAAGTCCCGAGAGCAGCCTGTTCGCCAGAGCCAGCATGGCGCACCGGACACTGTCCAGTGCACCACCGGACAGTCCGGTGCACCCAGACTGAGCAGAATTTGGCTGAACAAAGCCATCTCATTTCCAATTCAACTTTTCCTGTTTCCAGCACTTAGACACAATACATTAGTCCATAAAGCAATGTACTAAGTCTAGAAACATACCTTTTGACATGATTTGTCCTTTGTCCACCACTTTGCATAGATTAGCACAAAAGCACTTGTGTTGGCACTCAATCACCAAAATACTTAGAAATGGCCCAAGGGCACATTTCCCTTTCAAGGATATGATCGACGATTTTCTTATCTAGTGATTGGTGTGATGGTATATTGTATAAAATATGCTGACTAGGTAAAAATATATGTAGTAATATGAATTTGTTAATAAATCATAAAAGAAAGTAGAGCGTGTGTATATTTTATTGTATTGCGATGTATGTGCTACATCCAAATAGGCTAGAAAGGCGTAATAATTATAATTAGTCGTACATCGCTAGCTAGTATTTGCTTAATGTTTTGTTATAAGTGTTTTATTCTCTTCGGTCTAGATATCTATCTTATACTCTTTATACTCGTGCTCATACATGTGCATCGTGCATCTCATGAGGTACGATAAATAATCTCGTGATGCGAAAGACGACCCAAGTCGACCCCAAGCGCGGGCAACTCCGCATGGTGATGCTGATGGACGAACCTGTCTGATCAAGTGCTAGGACAAGGATGATCGTCAAGTGGACGTCGTCTAACAAACACTAACATAGTGTTTATTCCAGGCAAGCCCCGGTGCATTTGCCCCTTCCTTGTGTTTTAAATGCTTTTTCACCTAATCTGATGCATTAGGTGATAGGAGTTGTGTGATACACCGTTGATGCATTACCATTCCTTGGAAACTCCTTAATCCCGATTTTATAAAAAGAACTGATAATGCTTAGCCCTGCTTAGAAACTGAAAAATCATTTGTTTTCAAAAAGAATGATTGTGGAACATTGGTTATGGGCTTTTTGTTTCAAAAATCAAAGCAAACTTATGGTGATGATTCCACTTCGGCCGGAGTGGGTTCATCATTCGAAAAAGAGTACCCCTGTTGGGTACCAAAAATGGGAAAATGGTTTGAATACATCTAGACCAGACGCTGAGTGGACAAGGTCGCCCATCTGTGTTGATTAAGGACCGTTCGATGTAGGCCTGTTGTGGTGGAGACTTTGCAACTATCCACATGCTCCGGTAAGCCTGAACCCAGCTATTCCATACATGAAAAGACAACCGCGCACTGGGCATGGGAGATGGTGGGAGTAGCGTGTACCCTCCTGGCTAGAGGCTGGATGGAGGAGTACTGTGCTCCCGGGTAGCGCGGACCGGTTCACGTTGTGGAGGATCTGTGGGAACGGTTGACATATGCAAGGATTAAGTGCTACATATGTCGTGTGGTTAGGGATCCCCAGCTGGGTATAATCGGTTCGAATCGTCGTTGCTCCTCGGTCATGGAGACTCTACCCTCCGACCACTCATCGTAGTTGACAAGTGAAATATGAATTGGTTAAAAGAAAGCTAGACTAGGACAAGTGGATGCTCTAGATTAGGCAAATCTAGATTCAAGAAAAGTACTTAACTTGTGAAGTAAAATTTTGGCATAAGGATTCAATACTAGTAAGCTCTTCTATAAAATGAGTCTTTGAAATTTGGTAAGCCTTGCCTTGATTCCTAATCAGCCAGCATATCCTTGAGAGTCTTTTCTTTAGTCGGGTAAGTCTTGCTGAGTAATCCCGTACTCAGGGTTTTATTCCCTGTTGTTTTTCAGGATATAACTTTGTGCTACTTTTGATGGTGTTAAGTGCCGGTGGGCTCGACCTTCTTATAAGTCTAAGTATTCCTTCTATACTCCTTACTGAGGATGGTCACTTAAGCTAGCATATATTTCAAACTTATAAACAATTTATAACATTTCAAAGTTTATTTCTTTGAACCACTTTTGTAATCACTCCGATAAACAAGGTAAACTTGATGTAACTTGTAAAATTTGGTAATAAGATTTCCGCTGCAAAACGTTGGTGTGTGATTTGTGATTACTTAATCCTGCGGTCCTGGTTGTAAGTGGTTTATCCGGGGTCCTTGGGACACTCGGACGGATCCTGTTAAGTTATTTGGTGCACATGCATAGCCGTCTGAGGTCTATGAGACAAGGACAGGTGCATGTGGGCCCAATAACTTGGAAGGTTCTGCAACACCTATCCGCATAACGCTACTGCTCCCTGCCCAGGCGGAGACCCGATGCTGCCGCATGGCCTACCGTGCGTGACGTAAGCCAGTGGGCGGAGCCTGACGTAAGGCCTCCGGGTTGCGCGGCCCCTGCATTTATTGTGGATAAGGTGCACCGCCTGACAAGCGATGTGCCGCCACGACATTTAATGAGGCCTACCCACTCTGCTGTGAGGCGGCGACCTGTCCACTCTACTAGCAAGCAGTGTGCCCCCTCAGCATTTAATGAGACCTGTCCATTCCAATGGTAGGCGGCATGCCTGTCTATTCCATTGGCAGGCAACACGCCTGTGTTTCCGCATGCGCTGCACTCATCATGACTCACGCGTTACCAAGGACGCTGCCGCGAGATACCAATACTGTATGCACTACGGATATTATGGCGCTCGGAGATTACCCTGGCGTTGCAGGCACTAGTTCCTTCCTTCCATTTGTCTCTGGGCCCACATGTTGGGGCTCAGTATCCTTGTATGTGCACCCCTTGAACTATAAAAGGGAGGGCACACTACGTTACACACACACTCACTTAGACTCTCAGACTCACAAGTTCATACAAGCTCTCAAGCTCAATACAACACACAGTGGAGTAGGGTATTACGCTCCGGCGGCCCGAACCACTCTAAACCCTTGCGTGTTCTTGTGTTCATCGTCCATCTAGCAATAGGCAAAACGCTTAGGCCCCCTCCTCATCTTAGGATTTAGGGCGGGTGCATTCCGCCACCCGGCCGGAGATTTCCTCTCCGACAGGCACACCAGATTGTCCGGTGTGCACCGGATAGTGTTCGGTGCGCCAACTGATCCCGAGGACCAACGGTCGGCTGTTCTCCGTATGGAAAGAAATCGAGCATCGAACATGAACAGTAGCTGTCCGGTGGTGCACCGGACTGTCCGGTGCACCACACGATAGAAGGCAAGATTGGCCTTCCAAGTTGGTCTTCAACGGCTCCTAGCTGCCTTGGGGCTATAAAAGGGACCCCTAGGCGCATGGAGGAAATACTCAAGCATTCACTAAGCATCCTAAGACTCCCAGACTCCGACTCCACGCTTTTAATTCTCTGTGTTAGCGATTTGAGCTCCATTTGAGTTGCGAACTCCGTGTGTTGTGTTTCGAGCTCAAGTTGTGACTTGTGTGCGTGGTTGAGCTGAGGAATTGTGTTGTGTGTGTTGCTTCTCCCAACCTTACTCCGTGCTTTCTTTGTGATCTTTATTGTAAGGGCGAGAGACTCCAAATTGTGGAGATTCCTCGCAAACGGGAAGATACTCTAAACAAAAAGATCGTGGTATTCAAGTTGATCATTGGATCACTTGAAAGGGGTTGAGTGCAACACTCGTCCATTGGGATACCACAACGTGGAAGTAGGCAAGTGTTACTTGGCCGAACCACGGGATAAAATCGCGTGTCTCTTGTGATTGCTTTCTCTGTGATTGTTTTGTTCACAAGAACTCGCCTCAAAACTACTTAGGCGCACTAACACTTCTATAACTAAGTTTTGTGGCTATTTAGTGTTTAATTTGCAGGATCACCTATTCACCCCCCTCTAGGTGCTCTCAATTGGTATCAGAGTCATACTCTTCACTTAAGGGACTAACCGCCCGAAGAGATGGATCATAAGGGTAAGGGGATGGTGATTAACGACAAGGAGAAGGAGTCCCTCCTCAACGAGCCAAGAGATGACAAGCCTACCAACTCAGGCTCAAGTAATAAGAAGAGGGACGGGAAGAAGAAGAGGCGCATCAAGAAAATCATCTACTACGACAGCGATGCCTCTTCGTCTTCACCAAGAGACGACGATGATGATAACTCTTCCTAAAAAAAGAAAACGGTTAATCAGAACTACTCCTTTGACTATTCTCGTATGCCATTCAATTCAAATGCTCATTTGCTATCAATTCCTCTTGGGAAACCTCCACACTTTGATGGAGAAGACTACTCTTTCTGGAGTCATAAAATGCGTAGTCATTTATTTTCCCTCCATCCTAGTATCTGGGAGATTGTTGAAAACGAGATGCATTTTGATAGTACTGACAATCCCATTTTCATAAATGAGCAAATTCATAAAAATGCACAAGCTACTACTGTGTTGTTAGCATCTCTTTGCAGGGACGAGTATAATAAAGTGAGCGGCTTGGACAATGCCAAACAAATTTGGGATACCCTCAAGATATCTCATGAGGGAAACGACGCCACTATGATCACAAAGATGGAGCTAGTAGAAGGCGAGCTGGGGAGGTTCGCGATGATCAGGGTAGAGGAGCCAACACAGACCTACAACAGGCTCAAAACCGTGGTCAACAAGATTCGAAGCTATGGAAGCACAAGATGGACGGATCATGATGTCGTCCGACTCATGCTAAGGTCATTTACTGTAATTGACCCCCATCTTGTCAATCTTATTCGTGAAAACCCTAGGTACACCAAGATGACGCCCGAGGAGATACTCGGAAAATTCGTGAGCGGGCGCATGATGGTAAAGGAGGCACGATACATGGATGACTCCTTGAACGGTCCACTACCTATCTACGAGCCGCAGCCTATTGCTCTCAAAGCAACAAGTAGCAAGGAGGCACTACCAAGCAAGGTAGCTCAAGTGGAGGCTGCCGGACTCAATGAAGATGAGATGGCGCTTATCATCAAGCGCTTCAAGACCGCACTCACAGGACGCAAGGAGTACCCCCAACAGGAATAAGACAAGGGGAAAACGCTCCTGCTTCAAATGCGGTAAGACTGGTCACTTCATTGCAAATTGTCCCAATAAAAATAGTGACTAGGGACAAGAAAAGAACCGGAAGAAGGAGAAAAAGAAGAACTACAGGAAGGCAAAGGGCAAGGCACACCTTGGAAAGGAATGGGACTCGGACTGCTCCTCTTCCGACTCTGACGACGAAGGACTTGCTGCCTCAGCCTTCAACAAATCCTCACTCTTCCCCAACAAACGCCATACATGTCTTATGGCCAAGGAGAAAAAGGTACATGTTCGGGACACACCCAAGTACACTTCATCTAGTGATGAAGAATCCTCCAATGATGAAGTAGATTACACTAGTTTATTTAAAGGTTTAGATAGAGCCAAAGTAGAGAAAATTAATGAATTAATTGATGCTCTAAATGAAAAGGACAGATTGCTAGAGAAGCAAGAAGATATTTTGTATGAAGAGCATGACAAATTTATTAGTGTTCAAAAATCTATTGCTCTAGAAATTAAAAGAAATGAAATGCTATCCTCTGAATTGTCTGCTTGTCATGAATCTGTTTCTAGTTTAAGGAGTTTAAATGATGAATTAATGCTAAGCTAGAGGAAGTTAATAAATCTAGTTCATGTGTAGAGCATGTTGTTATTTGTAATAGATGTAAGGATTTTGATGTTGATGCCTGTGATGAACATCGTGTTTCTATTACTAAATTAAATAATGAGGTGGCAAGTCTTAATGCTCAAATTAAGACTTGCAAGGATAGTTTTAACAAATTGAAATTTGCTAGGGATGCTTACACTGTTGGTAGACACCCCTCAATTAAGGATGGACTTGGTTTTCGAAAAGAAACCAAGAACTTAACAAGCCAAAAGGCTCCTGTTCTTAACAAGGAGAAAGGGAAGGCCCCTATGGCCAGTAGTCCTCAAAGGAACCATGCCTTTTTTATGATAGGAAAATTGCTAGTCGTTCACATTACGATAAAAGTTATGTTCATACTACTTGTAATGATTCACATGCTATGTCTGCATCTAGCTCTACTTTTATGCATAGTAGAAGAAGGCCTAGGAGAAATCATGTTGTGCCACATGTGCCTAGGAAAATGTGCAATGAACCTACTACTGTTTTTCATGCTTACAACACTTCGTTTGTACTTTCATGTAAAAATGCAAAAGTAGTTGCTAGGAAGTTGGGATCCAAATGCATGGGAGACAAAACTTGTATTTGGGTTCCAAAAACTATTGTGACTAACCTTGTAGAACCCAACAAGAGTTGGGTACCTAAAACCCAAGATTAAATTGCTTTGCAGGTTTATGCATCCGGGGGCTCAAGCTGGATCATCGACAGCGGATGCACAAACCACATGACTGGGGAGAAGAAGATGTTCACCTCCTACGTCAAGAACAAGGATTCCTAGGATACGATTATCTTTGGAGATGGGAATCAAGGCAAGGTCAAAGGTTTGGGAAAGATAGCCATCACAAGCGAACACTCCATATCGAATGTATTTCTAGTAGAGTCGCTTGGGTACAACCTTCTGTCTGTAAGTCAATTGTGTCACATGGGTTACAATTGTCTTTTTACAAACGTTGATGTTTCTGTCTTTAGAAGGAGTGATGGTTCATTAGCTTTTAAGGGTGTATTAGATGGCAAACTCTACTTAGTTGATTTTTCGAAAGAGGAGGCCGATCTAGATGCATGCTTAATAGCAAAGACTAGTATGGGCTAGCTGTGGCATCGCCGTCTAGCACATGTTGGGATGAAGAACCTTCATAAACTTCTAAAGGGAGAACATGTGTTAGTACTAACCAATGTTTGTTTCGAGAAAGATAGGCCTTGTGCAGCATGTCAGGCAGGGAAACAGGTGGGAAGCACTCATCATAGCAAGAATGTGATGACAACATCAAGACCACTGGAGCTTCTTCACATGGACCTCTTCGGACCTGTTGCCTACCTTAGCATCGGGAGAAGTAAGTATGGTCTTGTAATTGTTGATGATTTTTCCCGCTTCACTTGGGTGTTCTTTTTGCAGGATAAGTCAGAAACCCAAGGGACCCTAAAGCGCTTTCTAAGGAGGGCTCAAAACGAATTTGAGCTAAAGGTGAAAAAGATAAGGAGCGACAATGGGTCCGAGTTCAAGAATCTGCAAGTTGAGGAGTATCTTGAGGAGGAAGGCGTCAAGCACGAGTTCTCCGCTCCCTACACACCACAACAAAACGGTGTGGTAGAGAGGAAGAACATGACGCTTATCGACATGGCGAGAACGATGCTTGGAGAGTTCAAGATGCCCGAGTGGTTTTGGTTGGAAGCTGTGAACACAGCTTGCCATGCTATAAACCGGCTCTATCTGTATCGCCTTCTAAAGAAGACCTCCTACGAACTCCTTAACGGTAACAAACCCAACGTCTCCTACTTTCGTGTATTTAGGAGCAAATGTTACATTCTGGTGAAGAAAGGTAGACATTCTAAATTTGCTCCCAAGGCAGTAGAAGGGTTTTTACTAGGGTATGACTCAAATACAAAGGCGTATAGAGTCTTCAACAAATCATCGGGTGTGGTTGAAGTCTCTAGCGATGTTGTATTTGATGAGACTACTGGCTCTCCAAGAGAGCAAGTTGATCTTGATGACATAGATGAAGATGACGTTCCGACGGCCGCAATGCGCGCAATGGCGATCGGAGTTGTGCGACCACAGGAACAACAGGAGCAAGATCAGCCATCTTCCTCCACAATGGTGCATCCTCCAACTCAAGATAGTGAATAGGTACCTCAAGAAGAGGGACAGGATCAAGGGAGAGCACAGAAAGAACAAGTGATGGAGGAAGAAGCACCACGTGCCCCTCAAACTCAAGTCCGAGCAATGATCCAACGACATCATCTCGTTGACCAAATTCTGGGTGACATAAGCAAGGGAGTAACTACTCGCTCAAGATTAGCTAACTTTTGTGAGTGTTGGGGGCCTTCGTCCTCCGAAGGTCCTCAAAAACATGATTTGACAATGTTTTCCGAGTGAAATATATGAACAGGTATCTTCGGACTCAGATTATGAACATGGAGTACGGTCAGGACGAAGCCAAAGCTAGACGAAGGGGAATTGAGATGAAGGACGGGCTGACTACCAAGCTGTACGAAGGATGGTGCACAGCCGAAGCTATGCGCAGGAAAGCTTCGTCGCGATAGCAGAAAGGGGAACCGACTTAAAGATGAAAAGACTACTTGGGCCTTAATAGATTCCCATAAGTCATTAGCAAATGTAATGGGCATGAATGTAATTTTACATGGGCTGCGTCCCACGCCTATAAATAGATGAACAGTACTCCCGTACTGTTCACGCTGACTGGACATTTGCTTTTGGCGTCACGCTTGTACTTTTGCTGTCCTTCAAGCCGAAGGTACATTTGTAATCTGCAATCATTTCTATTTTTCTATATCAATAAAATAGAAATGATCTAATAATAATGTTTATGTTAAATTTCATATTCCGTATGAATTCTTCATCATTATCTCTTGTGTTTACGAAGGTATGCTTGCCAGGACCTTCGTCCGAAATTCATTATATCCCGAAGGGAAATAATGTTTCAGAGGACGAAGGACTTTATCATTTAACACCTTCTATGTTGCCTTGTTCTTAATCCGAAGCATTTGAGAACAAGTCCCCAACATTGGCGCCCACCTCCGGTGAACTCACTTCCACTCTTTGAGTTTTTGAACACCTTCGACGATCATAAACCTTCGCTATGGCGCCAAAGAAAGCTTCAGCAACTGGCACTGCAGCTCTCCAACCGCTGGACCACAATCAGGAGACTGTCTCTCTTCGGGAAGCCCGAAGCCAGAAAAGGAAGGCTGTTAGCCCGACACAGCCAGAGGATGAGATAGACCAAGAAATCAGAGACATGGAGATGCTTCATCAACAGGTGCAAAGGAAGAAGGAAAAGATGGCTAGGTTAGCTGAACTGCAAAGGCAGATAGACGAAGCCTCTGAGGAAGTTCGTCATCTTACTCAGGATGAGCAACACCGAAGGCCTCAGCACCAAGACCTTCATCAGGAGGGTTTCCTCAATGAAGATGACTGGTATGACAATTTCCATCATGGGAATTTTGTTTTTGATGATGCTTCTCCTCTGTCCGTTGAGCTGCAGGCTACACCTTGGCCTCCGTCCTACAAGCCGCCTCAGCTTCCGATATTTGATGGCCATTCAGACCCGAAGCAGTTTTTGATGAGCTACGAAGCAACAGTATCTTCGTATGGTGGCAATGCTGCAGTCATGGCAAAGTCTTTTGTTATGGCTGTTAGGAGTGTTGCTCAAACCTGGTATTCCTCCCTTCGACCAGGAACGATCACTTCATGGCAAAAACTGAAGGACATGTTGTTAACCAGCTTCCAAGGGTTTCAGACGAAGTCGGTCACTGCTCAGGCCCTGTTCCAGTGCACTCAGGATCACGAAGAATACCTTCAGGCGTATGTCAGAATGTTCTTGCGTTTGAGGGCGCAGGCACCAACGGTGCCCAACGAAATTGTCATTGAGGCCATGATCAAGGGACTTCCGCCTGGACCTTCAGCTCAGTACTTTGCTAGGAAGCCTCCTCAAACTTTGGAGAAGCTGCTTCAGAAGATGGACGAGTATATTCGTGCCGACAATGATTTTCGCCAAAGAAGGGAGGAGGCTTTCAGGTTTTCTGAAATGACCAGGGGCTTCGGAGGAAGATTCTATCCGAGGCACGTCAGGTCAATTCACAACTCTACTCAAAATGATGATAAGGGGAGTCAGCAGCACAGGCCGCAGTGCTCCTCACAGGCTTCGGGGCAAAAGCAAAGCTTCTTCCGGCCACCAGCTCCAAGAGGCAGAGGCGCCAGGGGCTTCGGCGGAAGATTTGGAGATCAACCAAGGAGAATATTTTGCTTGTTCTGTGGTGAAAACAAGGGCCATACCACCAGGATGTGCCATGTTACCATCTAGAAGCAAAAGGAGATAGCCGAAGCTGCAGCACAATAAGCTCAGCCGAAGCAGGTCATGCATACTGCTTCGTACCATCCGCCTTACATCCCAGAATACGTAAGCAATCACCCTGCAGTTTCTGTTGCTTCGGCGAGTCAACCCCAAGCTTCCTGGCAACAGCCTCCGCCTCCACCACCGCTGCAACAAGGTCAACAGCCAGAAGGGGGCCAATATGCTCCACATCAAAGGGACTTCAGAGAACAATCCGAAGCTCGCACAGTCAATAGCACTGTGCCAGAGTCGAAGCACATCTATTGACAAATATCCTACCTTGACAGCAGTCTTTTCCATTCAGTTTTATTTTCTGTGTAATAAAGGACATTTTTTAGTTTTCATGAAATAGTTTCGTTGTTTGCCACAAGGAAAATGTATTTTCTCCATAGGCTTAAGTTGCTGAAGCTTAAAGATTTGCGATAACAAGGAGGACCTTCGAATTATCAAAAATCCTTCGAAGCAACAAAAAGTCGTTCTAAGGAACACAGAGTAAGTTTGCTGAAGTCACAAAAAGCCGTTCCAAAGGGAGCGCAGTGTAAGTTTTCTGCTCCAAAGTCGTTCCAAAGGGAATGCAGAGCTTACAGCGAAAAGTCAACGCTGATACCGCCTAAGTAAAAGGCGAAGCGCGAAAAGTCAACGCGAATACCGCCGAAAGTAAAAGGCGAAGAAGCTCCAAAGTCGTTCCTAAGGGAATGCAGAGCTTACAGCGAAAAGTCAACGTTGATACCGCTGAAGTAAAAGGCGAAGAAGCTCCTAAGGGAGGCTTACAGCAAAAAGTCAGCGCTGATACAAAAAGATTGTGTGTTTTACGGGGATGTGTGTGTATCTTCGGAACAAATGTCATCTACATAACATAACATCATCACATCATTTTGCATAGCATAAGCATCATACATCATGTTGCATATGGCAAAAGAAGGGGACACAATATCGACCTTCGGAACAATGCTTTGAGAAAGTGAAAATCGTGCTAAGTCACAAGGGGATACAATATTGATCTTCGGAATATAGCTTCGGAGAATGTTTTCACGAAGCTTGGATATTCTTCATCTGAGCACTATGGACATTGTTGTGATGCATAAAAGTTTTTCTATCTTCACGAAGCATGAAAAGAAGGGAAGGTGTTTTTTCGCCGAAGGCTCAAAAACGGTACGTATGTAAAGTTTCATGCATCGTAAAGAATCGAATCATTAAAAGCAAATATATTACATTCAGGGTTACAAGATATTACACATATTACATTTCAGAAGTTTTTTACAGTAGCACCTAGTCTTCCCTAAGTACTACTTCTGCAGCTTCGTTCAGGAGTTGATTGACAACTTGATCCATGATAGCTTCAGCCATCTTTTTAATTTCCTCGTCTCCTTTTGGGTGAGGGCCCGGAGACGCTTTAGTAGGATCTGAAGGAGGACAGGATACGGCCACATTGCTATTACAAATTGTGAACGAAGTTTAAAACCAAAAATTACAACACAATAAAAACCATTAGATAATACCTATTTGCCCTTCGGGCTCTGAGCTTTTGTCAGCGGCCTTAGCTACTTCTCTAGCGTCGTGAATGCCCTTCTCGCTTTTCTGGATAATTTCTCGAGCCATTTCTCGGCCACCATTATCCCAGACATCGGTGAAAAATTTTCCACCAACCATGCTAGCTTCGGCCGAAGGATCTCTTGTATCTTCGAAGGACAAAGCAGCCTCGGATTGCGCTAAAATCTTTACATGCTCGCAGCCTTTTTTCTCTAAAATGGTGGCAATTCCTCTGGCACCTGAGAAAGCACATATATCTCCGCGGCTATTTAAAATTTCTTCGAAGGCCTCAGCTTCGTGGCTAATCCATTCAATGGGGCCTTCGGGGTTGCCTCTCGTAAAGTTTTCTTCACTCGAAAATGCGCCAACGCTGGCGAAGCTAGTTTTCATTTTCTTAACACATTCTATAGATTTGTTATAGCATCTCTTCTTGGACGCACGAAGCTCTTCAACAGTTCCTTCTAAATGATTTGCCCATTGGTCGCTAAGTTCTCGTTTTGTTTCTTCAAGCATGCGTTCCTCTTTGGCTCTGGCCAGTTGTTTTCGAAGATCTTCAATTTCGCGCTTCTGAGCTTCAGCTTGACCTTTAAAAGTAGCTTCGTCTTCTTTTATTCTATTTATTAATGAATGTAATATTTTATCTTTTTCGAGACCTTTGTTCCTCAGTTCAATTACTTCGGAACGAAGGTTGCTCAGGGCTATAGCACACCCTTCGTCTTCAGCATCTTTCTGGGCCCTGAGGGCATTGCTAAGTATCAGGCCCTGCAAAGAAAAATATGTGTGCGTCAATAGATTTAAGCAAACGAAAAATTTTGGTCTCAACAAAAAATACAAAGATCCCATTTGTTGCACCTTTAAGCTATTATATGCCAGGCTGTCGGCCAGATCGTTCTTCGACAGCACCGAGAGCTCGTCTTCTAGTGTTGGGAATCCGAAGCTTTTGCTCATCTCCCGACAGACAGAAATCTCCTTGCTGTCAGGGAGACAATACAAAAAGTCTTCTTCTCCACTGCCATTGAATATTAACGCCCCCTTTGGATACTTCAGTTTTTGGGCGTAAAGCTGGGCCTCTTGCTTTTCTTTTTCAGACAACTTTTTCCCCGAAGCATGTCGAACAATATAATCAGGGACTTTGGGGGATGCTTCGGGGGCAGCAGCACTGATTTCTTCAACAAGAATTGGCTCTGTCACTTTTCCTTCCTCGGTTTCCAGGGATTTTACCTTCGTGGGCTCCGAAGGACCAGCTTCAGCTTCAGTTTCTTGCTCTGGAGCTTTAGTATCAAAAATCTCAGTTTTCGCTTCGGAGGTTTCAACAGTCTTCCTCGGAGTTGTGCTTGAGGACTTAATTGTTTCTAGAACATCTAGCACATTGACCATTCTTTTTCTTTTCGGAGTCACTGCGGGCCCCTTTTGGATTTTTGTTGTGTCAACATTTGCTGAAGGACTTAAAACTTCTAATATTTTTGATCCCTCAGCTGATCCTTTTGTTTCTTCTATTTTTTCTGTTGATGGCGCTTCGAACATCTCTTTGGTTTCTGATAACAAAATCTTTGGTTCTTCCAATTCTGTTCTTGTTGGCGCTTCGGCTATTTCTGCGATTACTGGCAGCAAGGTTGGCTGTTCAGCCTCGGTGGCCGAAGAAGTCTCTCCGGTGAATTCAGGCACCGAGGCTGGTTCAATATAGCGTGGCCGATGTGTGAGGACCTTTATCCTCTTTCTTTTCGGTTCTGGCTCGCTAGGAGCAGTTGCAGCTTCTTCTTTCGCAGAGGTTGTGTTTTTTCTTTTCCGCCCTCGAATGGGATAACGATAGTCAGGGTAGACGAACCCGATTGCATCAAACACCCGGTTCAGCCTTTTCTTTTTTCGGCCTCCGAAGGCTGCTGACAGTGCAGTATCTTCGGCCTTCGAATAAGCCCCAAGCAGTTCATCACTTAAATTTTCAATACTCTTTAACCATTCATCATCTGGCTCAACGAATTTATCTCCGAACTTGAAAGTATACTTCAGCCTGATAAGTCCACCTTCGTCGGCCTCCTTTATGGTCTCTTGCGGCATTTCCCATTTTTCCGCGAGCGGCCATACTCTGAAGGCAATATGCTCTTGGACCAAATCTCTCGTTCCAATAAAAGAACAAATAACTCCGAAGGCTCTCTGGCATTCTTCGGCAGCTTCATTCATCTCAACCTTCGGCTTTCGCAGGCCGAAACTTTGCCAAATAGGGCGCATAATTATACCTTTAATATCTTCCCGTGCTTTCAGGTCATTTTTCACATAGAACCATTCTGTCATCCAGTCACCGGGCCATCTCTTCCGAAATGTTGGCACGGGACAGCTTGACCCAGACCGAGAAACGAAACTGTAGCAGCCAAAATTATTGTGATACTGTTCCTTACCCCAGGGTTTTGTCTCGTATGATAACTCGTGTATGTTGCAGAAACTTTTCGCATCAGGTTCCAGACCTTGGCTTCTCACGGCCCACACGAAGATATTCAGCCTTATAATTGCTTCGGGGGTAAGTTGTTGAAGATAGATTTCAAACATTTTCAGCACTTCTACGACAAAGCTGCTCAAGGGAAATCGTAGTCCAGCTTTCAAAAAGCTTCGGAACACTACGACTTCATTTTCCTCAGGGGTCGGGCAAGTTTTCTCTCCTTCGTCGACCCTCACAATGGATAAATCCCGGAAGTGTCTTCCCCTCATGTTGACAAGATGATTTTCTTTGATACCTGACTTGCCAAAAACTGAATGGCTTGGTCGCCAGGGGCGATCTTCGGAGTCTTCACCACCACTATCCACATCATAACTGTCGCTGTCACCAGTATCTTCAGACAAACCTTCCAGAGTCTCCTTGGTGATTTTTTCCGTATTGGTCTTCGACATCGCCATAAGAAACCCCAAGTTCTTCTCTTCGTCAAGACTCAGCTTCATCTCAGCAACAGCCTTCTTATCTTCAGACATCTTCGGAAACACTAAAAAACTGTTTTCAAAGCCGAAGCTTCAAAACTAAAAGCTCAGCAAATCTTAGTGCGCAAGAGCTAAAAATTGAGTGAGCGGGAGCAGTTGGCAAAGAGAGCGTGCCAAATAAATTGTGGCGGGCTCCTATTTATACACTCGATATGACGGAAACTGTGTGGTCCCGCGTGTCAATGACTTTTGCTATTCTAGCAAAGGGAAGGTGTTTTTTTCGGACCTTCGGCTTAAGGCCTTCGTCCATATCGCAATCTGAATTTATCACTAACAAATTAATATTGCGAGGGGCTACTGTTGGGGGCCTTCGTCCTCCGAAGGTCCTCAAAAACATGATTTGACAATGTTTTCCGAGTGAAATATATGAACAGGTATCTTCGGACTCAGATTATGAACATGGAGTACGGTCAGGACGAAGCCTAAGCTAGACGAAGGGGAATTGAGATGAAGGACGGGCTGACTACCAAGCTGTACGAAGGATGGTGCACAGCCGAAGCTATGCGCAGGAAAGCTTCGTCGCGATAGCAGAAAGGGGAACCGACTTAAAGATGAAAAGACTACTTGGGCCTTAATAGATTCCCATAAGTCATTAGCAAATGTAATGGGCATGAATGTAATTTTACATGGGCTGCGTCCCACGCCTATAAATAGATGAACAGTACTCCCGTACTGTTCACGCTGACTGGACATTTGCTTTTGGCGTCACGCTTGTACTTTTGCTGTCCTTCAAGCCGAAGGTACATTTGTAATCTGCAATCATTTCTATTTTCTATATCAATAAAATAGAAATGATCTAATAATAATGTTTATGTTAAATTTCATATTCCGTATGAATTCTTCATCATTATCTCTTGTGTTTACGAAGGTATGCTTGCCAGGACCTTCGTCCGAAATTCATTATATCCCGAAGGGAAATAATGTTTCAGAGGACGAAGGACTTTATCATTTAACACCTTCTATGTTGCCTTGTTCTTAATCCGAAGCATTTGAGAACAAGTCCCCAACAGTGAGCATTACTCGTTTGTCTCTTCTATTGAGCCCTTCAGCGTAGAAGAGGCCTTGCAGGATCCGGATTGGGTGTTGGCCATGCAGGAAGAGCTCAACAACTTCAAGAGAAATGAAGTTTGGAGCCTGGTGCCACGTCCAAAGCAAAATGTTGTGGGAACCAAGTGGGTGTTCTGTAACAAGCAAGACGGGGTGGTGACAAGAAACAAGGCTCGACTTGTGGCAAAAGGTTATGTCCAAGTCACAGGTTTGGATTTTGAGGACACTTTTGCTCATGTGGCTAGGCTAGAGTCTATTCGAATTTTATTAGCCTATGCCGCTCACCATTCTTTCAGGCTATTTCAAATGGATGTGAAGAGCGCTTTCCTCAATGGGCTAATAAAGGAGGAGGTATACGTGGAACAACCTCCTGGCTTTGAGGATGATAGGTATCCCGACCACGTGTTTAAGCTCTCTAAGGCGCTCTATGGACTTAAGCAAGCCCCAAGAGCATGGTATGAATGCCTTAGAGATTTCTTAATTGCTAATGCGTTCAAGGTTGGGAAAGCTGGTCCAACTCTTTTTACAAAGACTTGTGATGGTGATCTTTTTGTGTGCCAAATTTATGTCGATGACATAATATTTGGTTCTACTAATTAAAAGTCTTGTGAGAAGTTTAGCAGGATGATGACACAAAAGTTCGAGATGTCGATGATGGGCGAGTTGACCTACTTCCTTGGGTTTCAAGTGAAGCAACTCAAGGACGGCACCTTCATCTCTCAAACAAAGTACACACAAGATCTTCTCAAGCGGTTTGGGATGAAGGACGCCAAGCCCGCGAAGACACCGATGGGAACCGACGAGCATGTTGACCTCATTACAAAGGAGGTAAGTCTGTTGATCAAAAGGCATACCGGTCCATGATAGGTTCATTGCTTTATTTATGTGCTAGTACACCGGACATTATGCTAAGTGTATGCATGTGTTCTAGATATCAATCCGACCCCAAGGAATGTCACCTTGTGACCGTTAAGCGAATTCTCAGATATTTAGTTTCTACGCCTTGCTTTGGGATCTGGTATCCAAAGGGGTCTACCTTTGACTTGATTGGATACTCAGACTCCGATTATGTCAGATGCAAGGTTGATAGGAAGAGCACATCAGGGACGTGCCAATTTCTATGAAGGTCCCTGGTGTCCTAGAGTTCAAAGAAACAAACATCCGTTGCCCTATCCACCGCTGAGGCCGAGTATGTTGCCGCAGGACAGTGTTGCGTGCAACTACTTTGGATGAGGTAAACCCTTCGGGACTTTAGCTACAATCTGAGCAAAGTCCCACTCCTATGTGACAATGAGAGTGCTATCCGCATGGCGGATAATCCTGTTGAACACAGCCGCACTAAGCACATAGACATCCGGCATCACTTCTTGAGAGACCACCAGCAAAAGGGAGATATCGAGGTGTACATATTAGCACCAAGAACCAGCTAGCCGATATCTTTACCAAACCGTTGGATGAGAAAAATTTTTGCAGGTTGCGTAGTGGGCTAAATGTCTTAGATTCGCGTAACCTGGATTGATCTATAGCATACATGTGCCACATGCCTTTGATCATGTTACTTTACGCATTTACATTATTTGTTGTATAATTGTGGTGCTCAAGTTGTACAAGATCTCCCCGGACCTTACAAGTCCATATGCAAATGGTGCACATATTTAGTGGGAGATGTGCTACCGGTATTAGTGTGAAAGGGAAATGTGAACTTGATGTAGTCTCAAAGGTGCATATTGAAAGAGAAATGTGAACTTGGACGATGCAAAGTCTTCCACTGCACTCCGGTATTAGTGTAATTAACTCCATGCTTTCTCCCAACCTTACTCTGTGCTTTCTTTGTGATCTTTATTGTAAGGGCGAGAGACTCCAAATTGTGGAGATTCCTCGCAAACGGGAAGATACTCTAAACAAAAATATCGTGGTATTTAAGTTGATCATTGGATCACTTGAAAGGGGTTGAGTGCAACCCTCGTTCATTGGGACGCCACAACGTGGAAGTAGGCAAGTGTTACTTGGCTGAACCATGGGATAAAATCACGTCTCTTGTGATTGCTTTCTCTGTGATTGTTTTGTTCACAAGAACTCGCCTCAAAACTACTTAGTCGCACTAACACTTCTATAACTAGGTTTTGTGGCTATTTAGTGTTTAATTTTATAGGATCACCTATTCACCCCCCCTCTAGGTGCTCTCAAGGAGCAGGCGCCTCCTCCCCGTATTCGTCTGACACCAGCCCGGACACCGATTCGCGCAGTGGCTATTGCATGTCCACGAGAACGTTTCACATCATGCGCACATCATCATTTTCGTCGTCGTCGGACGTCTCATTTGTCTTCTTGGCTTTTGCCCTGTTCTTCCTCCCAACCTGCTGCCCCCGCCTACGGTCGCAGCCGCGAGCCGACCGATGCTCGTCGACGCAGGTACGGGGCAAGTCGGGCATGCTCCTGGCCTTTCTCCGTGCGTGTTGTCAAGGAGTACATGTGACACCTGCCACGTTTAGGTTATCTTAGCGATGAGGAGTCTAGGTCTGATAAATCTCTACTACTTATTAAGGCTGCAAGAGAAGTCTGCCATTCCGTGTTCTGCCACCATTCCCTGTTCTGCCATTCCCTGTTCTGCCTCTCCCATTCCCATTCCCTCCTTCCCGCATAGCCCATTCCCATGTTCTGTCATTTCCTATTCCGCCTTTCCCATTCACCCCTCCCCGCAAAGCCCATTCACATTCTCATTCCCGCGTACAGCCCACGTCTAGCTAAAATTAAAAAACACAAATGACCCCAAGGGGATTCAAACCCGCGACCTCTCAAACAAATGCGAGCAATAGCTATCGCTACACCAGGTTTGTGTTTATGTCTACATCTATGACATGAAAAATATCTACTACATCTCTCCCCAAGCCTACCCTACTACCCTTTCACAATGCGTAGTAGTAGATAAGTATCACTGAGATTCTTGAATTATATTTTTAGATAGAATGAGTAGTGTTTAAAGAAGAGCCTCGCATGCAATTTCTTTTGTTTGAATAATGTTTTCAACTTAAATTCCTTTTTTTGTAGGCGTGGCATTTATTCTCCATAATATTTTTTCCATGGATCTGACTTGTGAGTCATTTTCATAAACCAATGCCAAGGATGAATCCATGTTTCTTGCTTGGAAACCCCAAACAAACACCACTAGCAGGAGGCGCTCATGTAGGGCTGGACAAAATGCTCGCGGCTCGTCGGCTCGCTCGGTTCGTGACCAGCTCGGCTCGGCTCGGATCGTTTGAATTTTTTCACGAGCTGAGCTGGTATCCTAGCTCGGTTTCTTAACGAGCCAGCTCGGTTTCTTAACGAGCCAGTTCGCGAGCTAAACGAGCTATCACATTTCAGCAAAACGAAACTATATACATATCATGTACGTAACAATTGATGAATATGTTATATGTATGTGTGGTGTATATAACCTATAAGTTAAACTAATGATTGATGAATTATGTCTATGTATGAAATTGGTCTATGCGAATATAAGTGTGGGTTAAACTGCTGAACATGTGTGTGGATAGTGAATTGATGAGTGATGAGTGGTGTTAATTTGGTGTTATATTGATGCGGTCTATGAAACTATAAGTATAATTACTATTTTATGTTGTTAAATTAGCTTAAAATTAACTAGAAATTGATTATTATACACATATTATTTTTTTCTGCTCTAACTCGCGAGCTAAACGAGCCAGCTCGAGCTCGTAAACGAGCCGAGCCGAGCTGACTCTGTGGCTCGCTACCTTAACGAGCCGAGTCGAGCCAGCTCGTTAGCTTAACGAGCCAGCTCGAGCTCGAATGAGCCGAGCCGAGCTGGCTCGATATCTAGCCCTACGCTCATGTTGGCATCGCTCATCGACGACGAGAAGAAGCTTGACGACTGCCAGTTCGACCTCTGGAAGCAGTCCTACGTGGCCGCATGAGCCGCTGTGTATGACAAGCTCCGACCAGCCGCCGCTTGGAATCGGTCCAGAGCGACTGCACCGCGTTGTCCATCGTCAAGCAAGGGGACCTCATGGTTGTTGCCAACGTCGGCGACTCTTGGGTTGTTCTGGGCATCGCATCCAACGACGGAGCCATCACACCGTCCAGCTCATCGTCCATCTGAAGCCCAACCTGCCATGTAAGTCGCTATTGACCGAGCATAAATTCTTGTGCGCTCAGACGACGGTTGTTGCTGATGTTGTGTGAGTGTCCTTGAACATGATATATGTAGAGGAGTAGCACATCCAGTGGTGCAATGGTTAGGTGTACTACCTTGCTGATGAACCCGAGGTGCACTTCGTCTGGCAGCCTAGCCAAGAGTCATCGGCACTCGACATGTCGCGCGCGTTTGACGACTACTATATCATGGACTATGGTGTCATCTCGGAACCAGAGGTGACGCAGAGGAGGACCGAGAACAATGATCAGTTTGTCATCCTCCCCACCGTCGGGGGTAGCTTTTTGTGTTGGTCTGTCTTTAATTCTCTTCGCAAACACACACACAATTACTTTTTTGTTTGAGCAAGCGCGTATGGTGGTACGTGTCTGATGACTGACGATGTACGAGCGAACTTCTTCCAGCAGGCGTGGGGTGTGCTCACCAATGATGAGGCCATGAAAATCATGGCATATATCAAAGTCGGCATGATACTGATTGTTGCAATATAGTGGTAAAACAACTAGATTAAAACAACAAAATTTATGTATGACCAGAATCACAAATAGATTATGAAACATTTTCTCATAATAGTATAACACACATTTTGTATATAAGTTAACGTGATATTATATGTCACCGTTGCAACGCACGGGCACTCACCTAGTTAGACAAATAAGGCCCATAGCGTGGCAGCAATCGCCATATGCTACAGAGTTGGTGGTGGTCTTGTGTCGCTTCAGCGGGTCCAGGGCTGGAAAGACACTCGCATTCTCTCGCCCTTCTCGGACTAACGTCTGGTGCGGGTGCCTCTCAGTTTGGAGCTGCTCCGGCTAGGCTTCTTTCTCCGCTTGCGTGCTCTCTTGTAACACTATAAAAGTCATCAAATAAAAATAATGCAATTAGTTAGTTATTAATGATATTTATGGTAATTAATTTTCTTTTAAGTGTTTGTTATTTATTTGCCTTTGGAATGATTTTTGATTTCTCATTGCGCATGATTGATTTTTGGTTATTGAATAACATTTCTTCTTAAATGAAAATCTTAGTAAATAAATAATGTAATAATTATTAGTCCAAAAAAATAAATATTTTATTAGTTTTGTTGTAATTATTATGAAATTTAGGGTTACTTAAAAATATAACTCGAATTTACAAAAGGAAAAAAAGAAAAAAAAGCGAAACCCTAACGAATTTGGCCCATGAAGCCGGTGCCACTTTCCCTAACCCTAGCCGCGCGCCCCTGTTTCTTTGCACAGCAGCCGCCGCCCCTGTCTCCTTCCTGTCAGCCACCGCCTGCTCCCTTTCTCTCTCTTCTCTCTCTACCGCCCACCTCTCCCTCCCTCCCCTGCTCTCTCCCAACACGCAGCCGCCAGAGACCGGCTCTACACCGACGTCCGCGCCCGGAAGCCGCGCCAGGAGCAGCCCGAAGGCCCGACTGCAGCAGCGCCCTGCCCCGACCTCGTGCCTGCGTGCACCCCGCGACCCCGGCCGAACCCGAGCCGCGACGCCCCGCGCGACCCAGACCCCGGTCTAGCCCCGACGTCCGCGCAACCCCGTGCCATCCCGAGCAGCGCCAGGAACCGCCCAGCGCACCGCGCCCAAGGACGCTAGCCGTGCACCACGCCAGGAAGCCCGACGCCATCAAGAGCCGCTAGGATTCGAACCCCTCGCGACTGTTCGCCCCCGCGTCGTAATGGAGCTTTACTGCGACCGTTTCTCCTCCC
The DNA here is from genome assembly GCA_029449295.1 of Zea luxurians. Lineage (NCBI taxonomy): Eukaryota > Viridiplantae > Streptophyta > Magnoliopsida > Poales > Poaceae > Zea > Zea luxurians. Next base: position 17,131,149 of record JAOPSE010000053.1, read on the forward strand.
CCATCACTCCCTCTCATCAATGGCGCCTTGAACCCGTCGTTTCTCCTTCTCCCCAACTCTCTCTCTCCCTCTACCTTTCTATAAAGCCGAGGCCGCACCCACAGAGCTCTCCCTCCCATAGCCGAGCTCGCCCCCTCTCTCCTTCGCTCGCCATCACCGTCCTCGTTCCCCGCCGGAGCTCCGTCCGCGCAGCATCTCGTCGGAGCCCCGTCCGACGTCAAGAACCCCTGCCCGCACGCGCAGCAGCACCACCGCTCGCCGTCGTGCCTCGCCGGAGACGTGCCCGAACCCCGTCCAACCCTTCGCCTAGACACGCGCTCGAGCCCGTTCGCCGACTTTCGTTCACCCAAGGTTGAAGACAACCCACTAATTTATTTTCTAAATCATGTTTTGAATCTTGCGATTTACCGTTGTAATATTGATGCGATTTGGCGATTCACGTGTATGGTTTTATATTTCAATGTATACGTGTAGCCAAAATCGACCCTGCGACACTACTTTGAATATGCGTATAATTCTAAAAATAAACACGGTCACTATTCATTAACTCAGTTGTTTTCATACCAGAAATGTTTATAATTAATTTCGCTTTAGTGTGTAGAGCGATAATTGGTTAGTATTAGTATAAGTATAATTTTAGTGGTATAAGACATTGAAATAGATATTAAACCACGTATTTCCGGTCAAATGAGGATATAGATTTTACTATTCATAATAAATGAATTCATAAGTATGGCACTTAATTACTTAGAATTAGTAAGATATTTATGTATGTCATAATAACCATGAATATGTTATTAAAAGTCTTATTTAGTAATTTACAATTAATTCTTAGTATATTAATGTTAGAAGAAATAAATAAACAATTTTTAGTTATACGTATAAATTCTATTTTGAAAAGAAAGGAGAAAACTGAAAGGATAGAATTTTATAATAATGTTAAAATAACCTAATTAGACGCTCATACTTTTCTAATAAAGAAATTGATAGTTATATTGATAAACATAGATTTCTTACTAAAGTATTAGATAATTTGTTTCTAATTTTAAAATGACCTTTTAGTAGATATTATGTTTTTGATTTAATAAGGTTCGTTATAGATGTTTAAGTATAGACGTATTAAATAGAAACTTAAAAAGAATATATAGACCATATGTTTCTTATTAAAAATAGAAGATAAATATATGTCTAGTTAATAGATTATCTACATTTTCTTAATTAAAAGATAACAAGGGTTATTGCTTTTATAAACTAAAATGATAGTTTATACATAATTTCCTCTCTAATGAATTAGATCATTTAGATTATTTGTCCCTACAATAGAATTAAAGATAATTAATAGATTAATTATCCTTTATCATAATTTATTAATCAAACCTATAGACAATTTGTTCTTAACTAGATTTATGGCATGATTAATGATTTCATAGAATTTAGTCCACATTATATACAAATCACTTAGCTTTTTCTAAAGGATAAAATAAAGTAATAAGAGTTTAAGTTCCTTTATAACTTAAAATGTTATTTAATATTGACTTCAAATATAATAATATAGGCTATGTGTTTTCTAATAAAAATAAAAGATAGTTATTTGTTTATTATCTTTTGCATGAAAATCCACTTAAGATCCATAACCTAACTCGTCTTAAATAGGTGATTAACAATATAATTATGATCTTTTCACATAAAAAGTTGTTTAATCTATTTATAAGCTTTTTATAAAAGTAATGTCTAATAATGTGTTTCATAACTCATTAACCTTAGATATATAACCTATATCTTTTCTAAAAGGTTAAAAATGTTTAATATTGTTATTACGTGTTTTATCATCTTATAAACCCTTTATCTTAGATGTATCGCGTATGACGTTTTATAAAAGATTAAATATGTGAACCTAATATTTGTATATTTTACTTAAGATATTTTAAGCTCATGTCTTGTTTTATAAAGTATAGATCACACATTTTTAAAAAGAATACCTTCTTATTATAACCATTACTTATGATGTTTTTGAAAAGCGAACGCTCTTTTCGTTAGGCTTTCTTTTAGCTTTACGTATGGTAAATGTTGTATGTTATTGAGTGGTGTTTGTTCTTCTTGTTTGTTTGTGTGATATTCAGTGGTTGATCTAGTAGTTAAGAATCAAGATCTATTCCTATCCGTGGAAGAACCTCAAGTTTTCAATAAGCAAGGCAAGTGGACTTCTCCCTCTGCATACTCTGTTTGATCCCAAACAATACATTTAATAAAGTTTATTCTTTTGGATATATATGCATAATTTTACGGGTTACCTATTTAGATAACATTTCCAGCCTTACTCCTTGTTTAACCTGGGATTATGATCTAATCAAGTAGCTATGCTATTGCTACAACTTAACTTTATGCAGTCACTCCTGCTTATGATATTAATGTTCCAAATGGTAAGTTTACATTATTGTTGTTAACCCGATGGTTAAACAAGATTATTGCATATTAATTGGAACATGGAGTGACCACCTGGGAAAACAGTGCTACCATAAGAATTATCATGGCTCTGGTCTTGGCTAAATAACTAGGGAAGTCTTATGTTGGGTGCTGGTCGTGGTCGACCGGAATAGGGCACCTAGCAAGCTCTTATAGTTCCGGCTTAGGCAGATTGGATACGGGCATAGTTCCCAAAGCTTTACCCTACAGTCTGGGCTATAAGTTGGTTACGTTAGGTGTGCCTTATGCAGTTTGACCATTTCCAGCATTTACGTAATGAGGACTCTAGGGAGAAGCCTCGTAGTGAGACCCTGGCCATTCACCTCGAAAGTGAATACGGGTCTAGCTAACCCGGGCTAGAAGGGAATCATGACTCATGGGTAAAGATGCGCCACCTCTGCAGAGTATAAAACTGATATATTAGTCGTGCTCACGGTTATGAGCAGCCTGGACTCCTCACATGATAATTGAACTTGAAGATGGAAATAAATCGAGATCCGATGATCTGCCAATGGTTTGCTTAAGTGGTTTCACTTAAGTGTTTTTGATATACTCTTATACCTTTGTTTAATGGGAATACATGGGATTCACACTTATTAGTAAGACAGGTGTTGTTAATAAAATGTTGACCAACTAAAATGCTTGCTGCTCAACCTTAGCCTCACCTTGTTACCTTGCATTAGCTTTTCCCCCACTTGCTGAGCCCCGACCATAAGTGAGCTCACCCTTGCTTAATTTTGATCAGAAGTTTGCAGATGAAGTTATGATGCTGAGCTCCATGGATGCTAGTCTAGTGATACCCCCGGTCATCTTCCTGTGGATGGATGTCCATGTTTCGCTGTACTTTGATGAATAAAGGTTACAACATTATGTCTGTTCGAAGTGTAATATGTTAATATAATCTTTATTTACGCTCTTATGCATTGTTCTTTTGATATATTACACTTGTGACGTCAACATATGTGTGGAAATAGATCCTGGCACACATATGCTATGCACCCGGCTCTGCCCCTTGGAAACGGGTGTGACAGAAGTGGTATCAAAGCAATGTGACCGTAGGTCATTAGATTAGTTAGAAATGGAAAGCCCAGTCAGTCGTTCAAAACTTGACTTAATTGTCTCCATAAAAACATACTTTATATCAAAACTCGTCTCTCTTATCTTCAACCCTTGTTGTCTAATTCTTTGTCTATCAGAAGGTTCTAATGAGAAGCATTGCAAGATGATCAAGCTAGGATTGTAGAACTTGAAGTGAAATTGGCCAGAAGAAACCCTTTCGAAGCTATCGACGACACCCTATCCTCTGTCGTATCCCCACTCCGCAAGAAGTTTTGCTATGGATTCTTTGGAGCTATTACCAGACTTCTTGGCTAGGTTGATAGGATTGTTCTTTAGTATTAAGATTTTCGACTAGATCGGTAAGAGCGATATTATATTATATTATATTATATTATAGTGGTTTTCTAATCCCTAATATTGCTATATAACTCTTGACTTCTTGTACTTTTGTTTTATTACCATTGTATTGCCACCCTTGCGCAATATCTACCTTGATATATTAAACCTTTGCCTCTCTACTTTTCTCCTTGATAACACTTTCTCCCTAACTCACTTCATATCCTTGGTTGTATCATTTATCCTCACTTTGATAGTTCATGGTTATCTTATTTCACTCTTGGCCACCAACAAATATGTCTTGTTTAACTCCTTGATAATTCTTACCCAACTCCTTGATGTTATAATATCTTTCTTATTCCAAACCTTGTCTCACCTTTTGTTTTGGTTGAATGAGTAGAATTGGATTTGTTGTGCTGGTATGCTTGAGTTCATTGTCCATTGTGTTCATGTCTGATTTGCTTATTTGAAATGATTGTTGGTGTATTGTGTGACTTTTGTCCACAACGGCATCAGTTAGCTAGGTAAAACCTTAGATAGATGGGTTTTCTCTACTCTCTATAATATGTCTTTGCTCAACCCTCTCGTCCCTTCCATTCTTCCATACCCATATAGATGTCAGACCTTGGAATGTCAACTACAAGTGATGTCACTAAGTGCAAAGAATGCGGTGTGTTGGCAAGTCAAAACAACACTATAAATAAAAGAGCTGATGAATAGACATTCAAGACACAAAAGGATGCACAACCAAACCAACAGACAAGTAACCTTGGAACATGTTGTTGTTGTGAGTACTATGGAATTCCTTATCGCCAGATCAGTACAAACGAAAGTGAAACTACAAAACAGAAGAACCGGATTTTATTTTTTGGCATAAACAGACAAATGTCTCCCCAAGAACAACTAATAGCATATTCTCTCATACCTAATGCACTGTCAGTTGATGAATTGCAAAGTATTCCAAAAAGGAAACATCATAAGGATGCACAGACCCAAGAAGAAACACAGGAGTGTTACATTGATGGATGGACTATTACTTGTACATAGTTTCAGCCTCGTGGACGCATCAGGACCAAGAAACAAAAAGGGAAACATGGAAAAAGTCAAGAAATAACTTCAAGAAAAGCTTGCTATCAATGTGGACGTGAAGGTCATTACTTCCGTAACTGTCCTGAGAAGAGTTCACTACAGATCACCTCCGAGATGAAGCTATTTCAGTCTTCAGATATGGAATATGAACAAAAATGCATAGAAACTTCTACCAACATAGTAAAGACAACTCCACCATGTAACTTATCAAGTCGTGCTTGCTTTGGTTGTGGTGATACCGGCCATCTTGTTAATGGTTGTCCTAAGAAAGATGTGGAGATCAATAAGGTCCAAAAGAAAAGACAACACCCTCAAACCCATGCATCAACAAAGAATAAACAATGGAAAGAGACCACAGGAAAGTTAAGTTATGCAGTGACAGGAACCATTCCATATGATAATGCAGTGATTTTTGGAACACTAGTCATTCACACAACCATCGCCACCGTGTTGTATGATCCTCGTACAACATATTCTTTTACCAGTGCCCAGTTTGCAACAAAGTATGGTATCTTCAAGTGTCCCTTGAGATCAAGGAAGACCATCAGTGCACCCGAAGGAAAAATGTTAGTAAACTACATATGTCCAAACGTAAGTGTTAAAATCAATGGAATAGATTTTCTAGCTGATCTTATAGTGATAGAATCAATGGGAAAGGATGTGATTCTTGGAAAGAATTGGTTACAAAGAACTAAAGCAGTAATCCAACATACTGAGAGAACCATGTGTTTGGAAACTCCATCTGGAGAAAGAATAGTAGTTGAAGACGACCGACCTCCAGCTCTGATTGGTGCATCTGACAAGGAAGAATAATATATCATTTAGCTAGAAGAAGGAGTATGTCTCATGAAAAAAATGTCAAAGTGTTGCCCCTTTCAAGATTTGTAATTGTGCTATGTGATATATGAATAAATTTGGAGAATCTTTCGCACCTATTGTGTTTTGCCTCTTTATAAAGAGAATAAAGTATGGTGTCATCTGCTATATGCAAACAATGTGATGCTCTATTCTAGTTGCCCTAAAGTCCCGCTCAAGTCTTTCTCTAATTGTGCTCAAAGAAATACTGTTGGATCAGAAAGATGATTTGGATATCATGCTCTGAAATCTATAAGGTTCAAAAGGATCTATGTTAAGGATTATAACACTTGTACGCTCTTGTAGTATGATGAAGCTAGGCAAAAATCTGAAACCATCCTTGTTCCTTAACTAATCTTATATTGGAAAGCAAAATGTTGCTCTTTATCTTAATGTCATACAAGCCTCTTATGCAGTCTGTCTCACTAACTCTTTTACCCTCTGACTAGATGATGAACCCCAATGGAAATGAAGTAAATGATGCCAATGACAATATTCCTACCTTAACAACTATGAACGAGAAAAATGAGTCACAGAGATATTCGATGAATGGAATGAAGAACAACAAAAGGAATAGAAAAATGTTTGGATACATGATTAGTCCACCTCAACCACAAGCAAAAGCCACGAAACACATGGATACCCAAACAGAAGAATCAAGTCAGACTCAGCTACATGAGATACAGACACCCAATCAACCCTCACCCCCTGTTGGTCAAGCAAAGTTGACTCACAAAGAACTCAAAGCAAGAGGTGCTTGCTACTACTGTAAAAATGAAGGACATATAATTCGCGAATGCCCCAAGAAGCGTCTAGACCGACTAAAGAAGAAAGCTGTCAAGCATAACCTAAGCAATAATTCAGAAGACCCACCATTTTATAAGTATGATGATGAAGGACACTTGATTAGTATACATTGCGGAGCAAAGAAGTAAGGAAGTTCCTTAATGTTAGAAGAGTTCAAGGTGAACTAAGAACCTACAAATAACCATGTATCTCCTTTGCATTCGTGCTAGCCTTTCTTAATCTCGAGGACGAGATTCTTTTTAAGAGGGGTAGATTTGTAACACTATAAGAGTCATCAAATAAAAATAATGCAATTAGTTAGTTATTAATGATATTTATGGTAATTAATTTTCTTTCAAGTGTTTGTTATTTATTTGCCTTTGGAATGATTTTTGATTTATCATTGCGCATGATTGATTTTTGGTTATTGAATAACATTTCTTCTTAAATGAAAATCTTAGTAAATAAATAATATAATAATAATTAGTCCAAAAAAATAAATATTTTATTAGTTTTGTTGTGATTATTATGAAATTTAGGGTTACTTAAAAATATAACTCGAATTTACAAAAGTAAAAAAAAATAAAAAAACGAAACCCTAACGAATTTGGCCCATGAAGCCGGCGCCACTTTCCCTAACCCTAGCCACGCGCCCCTGTTTCTTTGCACAGCAGCCGTCGCCCCTGTCTCCTTCCTACCAGCTGCCGCCTGCTCCCTTTCTCTCTCTTCTCTCTCTACCGCCCACCTCTCCCTCCCTCCCCTGCTCTCTCCCAACGCGCAGCCGCCAGAGACCGGCTCTGCACCGACTCTCCCTCCCACAGCCGAGCTCGCCCCCTCTCTCCTTCGCTTGCCATCATCGTCCACGTTCCCCGCCAGAGCTCCATCCGCTCAGCATCTCGTCGGAGCCCCATCTGACGTAAAGAACCCCTGCCCGCACGCGCAGCAGCACCACCGCTCGCCGTCGTGCCTCGCTGGAGACGTTCCCGAACCCCATCCAACCCTTCGCCTAGACACGCGCTCGAGCCCGTTCGCCGTCGTTCGTTCACCCAAGGTTGAAGACAACCCACTAATTTATTTTCTAAATCATGTTTTGAATCTTGTGATTTACCGTTGTAATATTGATGTGATTTGGCAATTCACGTGTATGGTTTTATATTTCGATCTATACGTGTAGCCAAAATCCACCCTGCGACACTACTTTGAATATGCGTATAATTTTGAAAATGAACACGGTCACTATTCACTAACTCAGTGATTTTTATACCAGAAATGTTTACAATTAATTTCGCTTTAGTGTGTAGAGCGATAATTGGTTAGTATTGGTATAAGTATAATTTTAGTGGTATAAGAAATTAAAATTGATATTAAGCCACGTATTTCCGGTCAAATGAGGATATAGATTTTACTGTTCATAATAAATGAATTCATAAGTATGGCACTTAATTACTTAGAATTAGTAATATATTTATTTATGTCATAATAACCATGAATATGTTATTAAAAGTCTCATTTAGTAATTTACAATTAATTCTTAGTATATTAATGTTAGAAGAAATAAATAAACTATTTTTAGTTATACGTATAAATTCTATTTTGAAAAGAAAGGAGAAAACCGAAAGGATAGAATTTTATAATAATGTTAAAATAACCTAATTAGACGCTCATACTTTTTTAATAAAGAAATTGATAGTTATATTGATAAACATAGGTTTCTTACTAATTAGATAATTTGTTTCTAATTTTAAAATGACCTTTTAGTAGATATCATGTTTTTGATTTAATAAGGTTCGTTATAGATGTTTATGTATAGACGTATTAAATAGAAACTTAAAAGAATATATAGACCATATGTTTCTTATTAAAAATAGAAGATAAATATATGTCTAGTTAATAGATTATCTATATTTTCTTAATTAAAAGATAATAAGGGTTATTGCTTTTATAAACTAAAATGATAGTTTATACATAATTTCCTCTCTAATGAATTAGATCATTTAGATTATTTGTCCCTACGATAGAATTAAAGGTAATTAATAGATTAATTATCCTTTATCATAATTTATTAATCAAACCTATAGTCAATTTGTTTTTAACTAGATTTATGGCATGATTAATGATTTCATAGAATTTAGTCCACATTATATACAAATCACTTAGCTTTTCCTAAAGGATAAAATAAAGTAATAAGAGTTTAAGTTCCTTTATAACTTAAAATGCTATTTAATATTGACTTCAAATATAATAATATAGGCTATGTGTTTTCTAATGAAAATAAAATATAGTTATTTGTTTATTATCTTTTGCATGAAAATCCGCTTAATACCCATAACCTAACTCGTCTTAAATAGGTGATTAATAATATAATTATGATCTTTTCACATAAAAAGTTGTTTAATCTATTTATAAGCTTTTTATAAAAGTAATGTCTAATAATGTGTTTCATAACTCATTAACCTTAGATATATAACATATATCTTTTCTAAAAGGTTAAAAATGTTTAATATTGTTATTACGTGTTTTATCATCTTATAAACCATTTATCTTAGATGTATCACGTATGACGTTTTATAAAAGATTAAATAGGTGAACCTAATATTTGCATATTTTACTTAAGATATTTTAAGCTCATGTCTTGTTTTATAAACTATAGATCACACATTTTTAACAAGAATACCTTCTTATTATAACCATTACTTACGACGTTTTTGAAAAGCAAACGCTCTTTTCGTTAGGCTTTCTTTTAGCTTTATGTATGGTAAATGTTGTATGTTATTAAGTGGTGTTTGTTCTTCTTGTTTGTTTGTGTGATATTCAGTGGTTGATCTAGTAGTTAAGAATCAAGATCTATTCCTATCCGTGGAAGAACCTCAAGTTTTCAATAAGCAAGGCAAGTGGATTTCTCCCTCTGCATACTGAAAGGGAAATGTGCCCTTGGGCCATTTCTATAATGTTTTGGTGATTAAGTGTCCAACACATATTAAGTGAGTTGATTATGTGCCAAACAAGCAAGAAGTGCAAATCATGTAACAAGGTACATTTCTAGACTTAGTACATTGTTTTGAGTACTAACATATTTTGTCTAAGTGCTAGAAACAGGAGAAAAGGAATTGGAAAAGAGTTGGCTGTCCTGCTCGGTCTGGGTGCACCAGACTGTTCGGTGGTGCACCGAACAGTGTCCGGTGGTGCACCGGACAGTGTCCGGTGCGCCAGGTGAGTCCAAGGTGAACTGGCCGCTCTCGGGACTCGACGGCGGCGTACGGCTATAATTCACCGGACTGTCCGGTGAGTCATTCGTGGCGAAGTCGTCGCTCTCGGGAAAAGGATCAGCGGTGTATGACTAAAATTCATCGGACTGTCCGGTGGTGCAGCGGACTGTCCGGTGAGCCAACGGTCGACTGCGCAACGATCGGCCGCGCAATCCGTGGGCGACGCGTGGCCCGCACCAACGGTCGGAAGGGGCACCGGATTGTCTGGTGTGCACCGGACAGTGTCCGGTGTGCCAACTGCCACGAATCTGCAACGGTCGTTTGCGCCAGAATAGGAAAGAGATCTGCACCGGACCGTCTACAGTGACTGTCCGGTGGCGCACCGGACTGTCCAGTGCACCACCCGACAGAAGGCAAGGATAGCCTTCCTTGTTGGCTTCCAACGGCTCCTAGCTTCCTTGGGGCTATAAAAGGGACCCCTAGGCGCATGGAGGAGTCACCCAAGCATTCACTAAGCATTCTAAGTCACCCACACTCCGTCTCCGCGCACTTGATCGATCGTGTTAGTGATTTGAGCTCCGTTCTAGTTATGAACTCTTTGTGCTTCATTTTGAGCTCAAGTCTTGGCTTGTGTGCGTGTGTGTGTTGTGGATTTGTGTGTGTTGTTCCCCAACCTTACTCTCGTGGTTTCATCGTGATCTTTGTTGTAAGGGTGAGAGACTCTAACTTGTGGAGATTCATCACAAACGGGAAAAGATATAAGGAAGAAAAACTGTGGTATTCAAGTTGATCATTGGATCACTTGAAAGGGGTTGAGTGCAACCCTCGTCCATTAGGACGCCACAACGTGGAAGTAGGCAAGTGTTACATGGCCGAACCACGGGATAAAATCGTGTGTCTCTTGTGTTGATCTCTTTGTGATTGTCTTGCCCACAAGAACTCGCTTCTCAACTACTTGGTCGCACTAACATTTCTATAACCAAGTTTTGTGGCTATTTAGAGTTGAATTTTATAGGATCACCTATTCACCCCCCCCCTCTAGGTGCTCTCAATTGGTATCGGAGCCGTTCTCTTCACATAAGGGACTAATCGCCCGAAGAGATGGATCCTAAGGGAAAGGGGATGGTGGTCAATGATAAGGAGAAGGAGTCCATCTTCAACGAGCCAAGAGATGACAAGCCCACTGACTCTGGCTCGAGTCACAAGAAGAAGGACGAGAAGAAGAAGAGGCGCATCTAGAAGATCGTCTACTACGACAGCGATGAATCTTCTTCTTCACCAAGTGACGACAACGATGACTCGTCTAAAAAGAAACCGTTTAATTCAAATTATTCATTTGATTATTCTCGTATTACTTTCAATTCCAATGCTCATTTGCTTTCAATTCCACTTGGTAAACCTCCACACTTTGATGGAGAGGACTACTCCTTTTGGAGTCACAAAATGCGTAGTCACTTATTTTCTCTTCATCCTAGTATTTGGGAGATAGTTGAAAATGGAATGCACTTTGATAGTACAGATAACCCTGTATTTATTAATGAGCAAATTCATAAGAATGCACAAGCTACCACTATTTTGCTAGCATCCTTGTGCAGGGACGAATACAACAAGGTGAGCAGCTTGGACAACGCCAAGCAAATCTAGGACACCCTCAAAATATCACATGAGGGAAACGATGCCACCATGATCACCAAAATGGAGTTGGTGGAAGGCGAGCTGGGAAGGTTCGCGATGATCAGGGGAGAGGAGCCAACACAAACGTACAACAGGCTCAAGACCCTGGTCAACAAGATTAGGAGCTATGGAAGCACAAGATGGACAGACCACAACGTCGTCCGACTTATGCTCAGGTCTTTTACTGTTATTGACCCTCATCTTGTGAACCTCATCCGTGAAAATCCTAGGTACACAAAGATGACGCCCAAGGAGATACTCGGAAAATTTGTGAGTGGGCGCATGATGGTCAAGGAGGCAAGGTATGTTGATGATGCATTAAACGGCCCAATGCCCATCTACGAGCCACAGCCCGTTGCGCTCAAGGCAACAAGCAGCAAGGAGGCACTACCAAGCAAGGTAGCACAAGTAGAGGCTGCCGGGCTCAATGAGGATGAAATGGCGCTCATCATCAAGCGCTTCAAGACCGCTCTTAAAGGACGCAAGGAGTACCCCCAACAAGAACAAAACAAGGGGAAAGCGCTCCTGCTTCAAGTGCGGTAAGACTGGTCACTTTATAGCAAATTGTCCCGATAATGCTAATGACTAGGAACAAGAAAAGAGCGGTAAGAAGGAGAAGAAAAAGAACTACAGGAAGGCAAAGGGCGAGGCACACCTCGGAAAGGAATGGGACATGGACTGCTCTTCTTCCGACTCCGACGACGAAGGACTCGCTGCCTTGGCCTTCAACAAGTCCTCTCTCTTCCCCAACGAACGCCATACTTGCCTCATGGCAAAGGAGAAAAAGGTAAGCGTTCGAGAAACCCCTAAATACACTACTTCTAGCGATGATGATTCTTCCAATGATGAAGTAGATTACTCTAGTCTATTTAAAAGATTAGATAGAACTAAAGTAGATAAAATCAATGAGTTAATCGATGCTTTAAATGAAAAAGATAAATTGCTAGAGAAGCAAGAGGATATTTTGTATGAAGAGCATGATAAATTTGTTAGTGTGCAAAAATCCCTTGCGTTAGAGATTAAAAGGAATGAAATGCTATCCTCTGAATTGTCTGTGTGCCATGAATCAATCTCTAGTTTAAAGATTTTGAATAATGATTTAAATGCTAAGCTAGAGGTAGCTAATAAATCTAGTTCATGTGTAGAACATGTTGTAATTTGTAATAGATGTAAGGACTTTGATGTTAATGCTTGTAATGAACATCTTATTGCTATTACAAAATTGAATGATGAAGTGGCAAGTCTTAATGCTCAACTTAAGACTTGCAAATTTGATTTTGATAAGTTAAAATTTGCTAGGGATGCCTACACCATTGGTAGACACCCCTCAATTAAGGATGGACTTGGCTTTCGAAAGGAAGCCAAGAACTTACCAAGCCAAAGGGCACCCATTCCTAACAAGGAGAAAGGGAAGGCCCCTATGGCTAGTAGTAATCAAAAGAATCATGCTTTCATTTATGATAGGAAATTTTCTAGGAATGCTCATTTTAATAGGAGTTATGTTGATTATAATGATTCACATGCTATGTTTGCCTCTAACTCTACTTTTGTGCATGGTAGAAGTAGGCCTAGGAAAGTGTGTAATAAATCTACTACTATTTATCATGCTTGCAATACTTCATTTGCGCTTATGTGTAAGAATGCAAAAGTAGTTGCTAGAAAGTTGGGGTCCAAATGCAAGGGAGACAAGACTTGTATTTGGGTCCCAAAGGCTATTGTGACTAACCTTGTAGGGCCCAACAAGAGTTGGGTACCTAAAACCCAAGTGTAAATTGCCTTGCAGGTTTATGCATCCGGGGGCTCAAGCTGGATTATCGACAGCAGATGCACAAACCACATGACGGGGGAGAAGAAGATGTTCACCTCCTACGTCAAGAACAAGGATTCCCAGGATACAATTATTTTTGGAGATGGGAACCAAGGCAAAGTTAAAGGTTTGGGAAAGATAGCCATCACAAGCGAGCATTCTATTTCAAATGTATTCTTAGTAGAGTCATTAGGGTATAATCTCCTGTCTGTAAGTCAATTGTGCCACATGGACTACAATTGTTTGTTTACAAATATTGATGTTTCTGTCTTTAGAAGGAATGATGGTTCATTAGCGTTTAAGGGTGTATTAGACGGCAAACTCTACTTAGTTGATTTTTCGAAAGAGGAGGTCGATCTAGATTCATGCTTAATAGCTAAGACTAGTATGGGCTGGCTGTGGCATCGCTGTCTAGCACATGTTGGGATGAAGAACCTTCATAAACTTCTAAAGGGAGAACATGTGTTAGGACTAACCAATGTCTGCTTTGAAAAAGATAGACCTTGTGTAGCTTGTCAGGCAGGGAAACAGGTGGGAAGCACTCATCACAACAAGAATGTGATGACAACATCAAGACCACTGGAGCTATTACATATGGACCTCTTCGGACCCGTCGCCTACCTTAGCATCGGGGGAAGTAAGTATGGTCTAGTAATTGTTGATGATTTTTCCCGCTTCACTTGGGTGTTCTTTTTGCAGGATAAATCAGAAACCCAAGGGACCCTCAAGCGCTTTCTAAGGTGGGCTCAAAACGAATTTGAGCTCAAGGTGAAAAAGATAAGAAGCGACAATGGGTCCGAGTTCAAGAATCTACAAGTGGAGGAGTACCTTGAGGAAGAAGGCGTCAAGCACGAGTTCTCCGCTCCCTACACACCACAGCAAAACGGTGTGGTAGAGAGGAAGAATAGGACGCTTATCGATATGGCAAGGACGATGCTTGGAGAATTCAAGACGCCCGAGCGGTTTTGGTCGGAAGCCATGAATACAGCTTGCCACGCCATAAACCGGCCCTACCTACATCGCCTCCTCAAGAAGACCGCGTATGAACTTCTTACCGGTAACAAACCCAACGTCTCATACTTTCGTGTATTTGGGAGCAAATGTTACATTCTAGTAAAGAAAGGTAGAAATTCTAAATTTACTCCCAAGGCAGTAGAAGGGTTTTTACTAGGGTATGACTCAAATACAAGGGTGTATAGAGTCTTCAACAAATCATCAGGTTTGGTTGAAGTCTCTAGCGACGTTGTATTTGATGAGACTAATGGCTCTCCAAGAGAGCAAGTTGATCTTGATGATATATATGAAGATGATGTTCCAACGGCCGCAATACGCACCATGGCGATTGGAGATGTGCGACCATAGGAACAACAAGAGCAAGATCAACCTTCTTCCTCAATGATGGTACATCCCCCAAATCAAGATGATGAACAGGTTCCTCAAGAAGAGGCGCGTGATCAAGGGGGAGCACAAGAAGAACCAGCTATGGAGGAAGAAGCACCACGGGCCCCTCCAACTCAAGTCCGAGCAATGATCCAACGGAATCACCCCGTTGACCAGATTCTGGGTGACATAAGCAAGGGAGTAACTACTCGCTCAAGATTAGCTAACTTTTGTGAGCATAACTCGTTTGTCTCTTCTATTGAGCCTTTCAGGGTAGAGGAGGCCTTGCAAGATCCGGATTGGGTGTTGGCCATACAGGAAGAACTCAACAACTTCAAGAGGAACGAAGTTTGGAGCCTGGTGCCTCGTCCCAAGCAAAATGTTGTGGGAACCAAGTGGGTGTTCCGCAACAAGCAAGACGAGCACGGGGTGGTGACAAGAAACAAGGCTCGACTTGTGGCAAAAGGTTATGCCCAAGTCGCAAGTTTGGATTTCAAGGAGACTTTTGCTCCTATGGCTAGGCTAGAGTCTATTCGAATATTGTTAGCCTATGCCGCTCACCATTCTTTCAGGTTGTTTCAAATGGACGTGAAGAGTGCTTTCCTCAACGGGCCAATCAAGGAGGAGGTATACGTGGAACAACCCCCTGTCTTTGAGGATGAAAGGTACCCCAACCATGTGTGTAAGCTCTCTAAGGCGCTCTATGGACTTAAGCAAGCCCCAAGAGCATGGTATGAATGCCTTATAGATTTCTTAATTGCTAATGCTTTCAAGGTTGGGAAAGCCGATCCTACTCTTTTCACTAAGACGTGTGATGGTGACCTTTTTGTGTGCCAAATTTATGTCGATGACATAATATTTGGTTCTACTAACCAAAAGTCTTGTGAGGAGTTTAGCAGGGTGATGACTCAAAAGTTTGAGATGTCGATGATGGGCGAGTTGAACTACTTCCTTGGGTTCCAAGTGAAGCAACTCAAGGATGGCACCTTCATCTCCCAAACAAAGTATACTCAAGATCTTCTCAAGCGGTTTGGGATGAAGGACGCCAAGCCTGTGAAGACACCGATGGGAACCGACGGACATGTTGACCTCAACAAAGGAGGTAAGTTCGTTGATCAAAAGGCATACCGGTCTATGATAGGGTCATTACTTTATTTATGTGCTAGTAGATCGGATATTATGCTTAGCGTATGCATGTGTGCTAGATTTCAATCCGACCCAAGGGAATGTCACCTTGTGGCTGTTAAGCGAATTCTTAGGTATTTAGTTGCTACGCCTTTGTTGGGGACTTGTTCTCAAATGCTTCGGATTAAGAACAAGGCAACATAAAAAGTGTTAAACGTTAAGGCCCTTCGTCCTATTGGACATTATTCCCCATCGGGAATAATGAGTTCCGGACGAAGGTCACAAGAGACATACCTTCGTAAATTCAACAAGTAATAACGAAGGACTCATATAAAACATGAAATGTAGATCACAGAATCATTTCTATTTTATTAACACAAAGAAATAGAAATGATTACAAATTACAAATGTACCTTCGGTCTTGAGAGAAGGTAAAAAGTACAAGCGTGACGCAAATGCCGATGCCCAGTCAGCGTGAACAGTACGGGAGTACTGTTCATCTATTTATAGACGCGGGACGCAGCCCACGTAAAATTACATCCATGTCCATTATATTTGTTAACGGTTTATGAAAATCTGTCGAGGCCCCCGAAGTCTTTTCATCTTTAAGTCGGTTCCCCCTTATGTCTTCGCGCCGAAGCTTCCCTGCGTACAACTTCGGCTTCCCTCGACCTTCGTCTGGTTCAGGCTTCGTCCTGGTCGTGCTTCATATCCATAATTCTGAATCCGAAAATATCTGTTCATATAATCCACTTGGAAAACATTGTCAAATCATGTTTTTGAGGACCTTCGGAGGACGAAGGACCCCAACAGTAGCCCCTCGCAATATTAATTTGTAAATAATAAATTCAGATTGCGATATGGACGAAGGCCTTGAGCCGAAGGTCCGAAAAAACACCTTTCCTTTTGCTAGAATAGCAACATTCACTGACAAGCGGGGCCTTTCAATTTTCAACGCCCTAGGCGTATAAATAAGATCACATCGCGAACTCATTTGGTACGCACACTTGCCTTTTGCTTCGGCCCACTAAAATTTTTAGCGCTTGTTCATTAAGATTTGCTGTTCTTTTTGATTTCGAAGCTTCGGCCTCGGGAACAATTTTTTAACGTTCCCGAAGATGTCTGAAGGCAAGAAGACCCCTGCTGAGACGAAGCTGAAGATCCCTGCTGAGACGAAGCTGAGTCTCGAGGAGGAGAAGAACCTGGGGTTCCTGATAGCGATGGCAGAGACCAATACAGAGAAAATCACGAAGGAGATTCTCGAAGGTTTGTCCGAAGATACTGATGACAGCGACAGCTATGATGTGGAAAGTGGTGGGGAAGAGGCCGAAGATCGACCGTGGCGACCAAGTCACACAGTTTTTGGGAAAACGACCATCAAGCAGAGTCACATTGATAATATGAGGGGGCGATATTTCCGAGACATATCTATTGTGAGAGCTGATGCCGGGGAAAAGACTTCTCCCACCCCCGAAGAGGATGAAGTTGTGATTTTCCGAAGCTTCCTCAGGGCTGGGCTTCGATTCCCCCTGAGCAATTTTGTTGTTGAGGTACTAAAAACATTCCAAGTCTACCTTCATCAACTCACTCCCGAAGCTATTATAAGAATGGGGATTTTTGTCTGGGCTGCGAGAAGCCAAGGTTTGGAACCGAACGCTAAAAGCTTCTGCAACATTCATGAGTTATTATACGAGACGAAGCCCTGGGGAAAAGAGCAATACCACAACAACTTTGGGTGCTACAGCTTCGGCGCCCGCTCCGGGTCAAGCTGCCCTGTGCCGACCTTTCGGAAGAGGTGGCCCGGAGCCTGGATGACTGAATGGTTTTATGTAAAGAATGATCTAACAGCTCAAGAAAATGTGAAGAGTATTATTATGCACCCAATCTGGCAACGCTTCGGTCTTCGAAGGCCGAAGGTCGAAATGGACGAAGCCGCCGAAGAATGCCAAAGAGCCTTCGGGGTAGTCTGCTCATTTATTGGGACAAGGGACTTAGTCCAAGAACACATTGCCTTCAGGGTATGGCCACTTGCAGAAAAGTGGGAAATGCCGAAGGAAACCATCAAAGAGTCCGACGAAGGCGGACTAGTCAGATTAAAGTACACATTCAAATATGCAGATAAATTTATTGAACCTGATGATGACTGGCTGAAGAGCATTGAAACATTAAGTGATGAATTACTTGGGGCATATTCGAAGGCTGAAAATACCGCACTATCAGCAGCCTTCGGAGGCCGAAAAAAGAAGAGACTGAACCGAGTATTTGATGCAGTCGGGTTCTTCTACCCTGATTATTGTTATCCCATCCGAAGGCAAAAAAGGAAAAACATAACCTCTGAAAAAGAAGAAGCTGGAACCGCTCCTAGCGAGCCAGAACCAAAAGGAAAAAGGTTGAAGGTCCTCACACACCGAGCACGCCATATTGAACCAGCTTCGGTGCCTGAGTTCACTGGAGAAACTTCTTCGGCCGCCGAAGCTGAACAGCCAACCTTGCTGCCAGAAATTGCAGAGATGGCCGAAGCACCATCGACAGAAAAAATGGAAGAAGCGAAAAATCTGACTAAGGAAAAAGCATCAGAAATTTTGAGTCCTGTAGTAAATGTCGAAGCAGCAAAAATCCAAAAGGGGTCAATGGTGACCCCAAAAAGGAAGAGAATGGTAAATGTACTAGATGTCTTGGAGACAATTAAGTCTTCAAGCACAACTCCAAAAAAGAGTGTTGAAATTGCTGAAGCTTCCTCTGAAGCTCCGACGCAACAAGCTGAAGCTGAAGCTGGGCCTTCAGAGCCCTTCAGGGAGCAAACTTTGGAAGCCGAAGCAATAAAAATACCAGAACCAATTTTAATTGAAGAGACTGACACTGCTATCCCCGAAGCGCCTGCCAGCATGTGTGATTACATCATACGACATGCTTCGGGGAAAAAATTATCTGAAGAAGAAACTCATGAAGCTAACCATTATGCAAAGGAGCTAAAATATCCAAAGGGGGCAGTAATATTCAATGGGACAAATGAAGATGATTTTTTATACTGCCTGCCTGACAACAAAGAGCTCTCTGTCTGCCGAGAAATGGCTAGGAGTATTGGTTTCCCGAAGCTTGAATCTGGATTAAGCGCCATGACGAAAGAAGATCTCGCAGACAGTCTTGCGTACAACAGCCTGAAGGTACGGGAATTTAACGCTTGAAAAGAAAACCCCCTTATATATATATATTTTTTTTTTACGCGACTCATTCATTTTTTCTTATATGAATTCTTTTTCGTATAGGGCCTGATCCTAAGCAACGCGCTAAGAGCGCAAAAGAGCGCCGAAGATGAAAGTTATGAGATTGCGTTCAACAATTTGCGCTCCGAAGTTATCAAATTGAGAAACGAAGCTCTAGAAAAGGATAAAATTCTTCTTACGCTGATAGACAAAGTAAAAAAGGATGAAGCTGCTTCAAAAACCCAGGCCGAAGCCCACAAGCGTGAAATTAAAGATCTTCAGAAACAGCTGACTAGAGCTAGAGAGGAGCGCGTCCTTGAGGAAACAAAACGAGAGCTCAGTGATCATATGGTCAACAAATTGGAGTTAAGAGTTAAAGAGCTTCGTACATCTCAGGGAAAATGTTATGTCAAATCTATAGAATGTGTGAATAAAATTAAAACCAGCTTTGCCAGCGTGGGCGCCTTCTCCAGCGAAGAGAATTTCTCTCGAGGCAATCCCGAAGGTCCACTGGAATGGATTAGTCACGAAGCAAAGGCCTTCGAGGAGATCCTGAGCAGTCGTGGCGATATCTGCGCTTTTTCGGGCGCCAGAGGAATTGCTTCTGTCTTAGAGAAGAAAGGTTGCGATCATGTAAAATTTCTAGCTCAGTCCGAAGCTGCCTTATCTTCCGAAGACATTAAGGACCCCTCGGCCGAAGCAAGCGTGGTTGGCGGCAAATTTTTTACGGATATCTGGAACGACGGCGGCCGAGGAATGGCGCAAGAGATCATCCAAAGGAGCGAAAAAGGTATCCACGATGCTAGAAAAGTGGCGGAAACTGCTGAAAAAAGTACGGAACCCGAAAGGCAATTAGGTATTAATTAGTTGTTCTTATTGTGTTGTAATTTTTGTTTCAAACTCTGCACATAGTTTGTAATAGTGATGAAGAAATGTTCTCTTCCCTCAGAAGCTGCTGGGTCGACTGCCGACCTCCACACAAAAGGAGATGAAGAAATCAAACAAATGGCCGAAGGTATCATGGACAAAGTTGTTGATCAACTTTTAAATGAAGTCGCCGAAGCAGTATTAAGAGAGGACTAGATGCTATTAGAAAAACATTTAAATTGTGATCTATGTAATATTTTGTACATTTGGATGTAATATACAAGTTTGTTTTCGTTATTCAATTCTTCACGATGCATGAAATTCTATATACATACCTTTTTGAGCCTTCGGCGAAAAAACACCTTCCCTTCTTTTCATGCTTCGTGAAGAAGACATTCTTCGTTAAAATTATTCTGATGAATCACATCCATGCTTCGTGAAATCATCATCCGAAGCTATACTCCGAAGCTATACAATCTCAATATTGATCTGATAAAGCTCACCCATGTTTCATAAAAATATTCTCCGAAGCTGTATTGCGAAGCTATACAATTTCGATATCACTTTCTCAGAGCATCCTTTCGAAGGTTGAGAGTGTCACTTTCTTTTGCCAAATGCAATATGATGTATGATGCTTATGCTTTGCAAAATGATGTAATGATGTTATGCTATGCATGTGACATTTGTTCCGAAGATACTCATAAAATATATTCGTAAGCTCTGCATTCCCTTAGGAACGTCTTTGGAGCTTCTTCGTCTTTTACTTAGACGATCTCAGCGTTGACTTTTCGCTGTAAGCCTCCCTTAGGAGCTTCTTCGCCCTTTACTTAGGCGGTATCAGCGTTGACTTTTCGCTGTAAGCCTCCCTTAGGAGCTTCTTCGCCTTTTACTTAGGCGGTATCAGCGTTGACTTTTCGCTGTAGGCTCTGCATTCCTTTAGGAACGACTTCTGAGCAGAAAACTTACACTGCGCTCCCTTTGGAACGGCTTTTTGTGACTTCGCAAACTTACTCTGCGCTCCTTAGAACGACTTTCTGTTACTCCGAAGGATTTTTAATTCGAAGGTCCTCCTTGGTAACGGAAAAAGAATTTTAAGCTTCGGCAACTTAAGCTTGTGGAGCAAATAGATCTTCCTCGTGGAAAACAACGAAATTATTACATGAAAACTATCAATGTTTTTTGCTTCACAGAAAATAAAACTGAAAAGAAAAGACTGCTATCAAAGGTAGGATATGTATCAATAAATGTGCTTCGACTCTGGCACAGTGCTGTTGACTGTGCGAGCTTCGGACTGTTCTCTGAAGTCCCTCTGATGTGGAGCGTGTTGACTCCCTTCTGGCTGTTGCCCTTGCTGCAATAGAGGTGGAGGCGGAAGCTGCTGCCAAGAAGCTTGAGGTTGACTTGCCGAAGCTACAGAAGCTGCAGGGTGATTGTCTATGTATTGTGGGATATAAGGCGGATGATACGAAGCAGTATGCATGACCTGCTTCGGCTGAGCTTGTTGAGATGCAGCTTCGGCAATTTCCTTTTGCTTCTGGATTGTAATATGGCACGACCTAGTGGTATGGCCCTTGCCTTCTCCACAGAACAAGCAAAACAGTCTCCTTGGCTGATCTCCGAATCTTCCGCCGAAGCCCCTGGCGCCTCTGCCTCTTGGAGCTGGTGGCCGGAAGGAAGTTTGTTGTTGCCCCGAAGCCTGTGAGGAGCATTGTGGTCTGTTCTGACTCCCCTTATCATCATTCTGAGTGTTATGGATGGAACGGACATGTCTCGGGTAGTATCTTCCTCCGAAGCCCCTGGTCATTTCAGAAAATCTGAAGGCCTCCTCCCTTCTTTGACGAAAGTCATTGTCAGCACGAATGTACTCATCCATCTTTTGGAGCAATTTCTCCAAGGTCTGAGGAGGCTTTCTAGCAAAGTATTGAGCTGCAGGCCCAGGACGAAGCCCCTTGATCATGGCTTCAATAACAATTTCATTGGGCACCGTTGGTGCCTGCGCCCTCAATCGTAAAAACCTTCGGACATACGCCTGAAGGTACTCTTCGTGATCCTGAATACACTGGAACAGGGCTTGAGCTGTGACTGGCTTCGTCTGAAATCCTTGAAAGCTGGTCAGTAACATATCCTTCAGCTTCTGCCATGAAGTTATTGTTCCTGGCCGAAGGGAGGAATACCAGGTCTGAGCAACATTCCTGACGGCCATGACGAAAGACTTCGCCATGACTGCAGCATTGCCCCCGTACGAAGACACCGTTGCTTCGTAGCTCATCAAGAATTGCTTCGGGTCGGAGTGACCATCAAACATGGGGAGCTGGGGTGGCTTATAGGATGGAGGCCAAGGTGTAGCCTGCAGCTCAGCAGACAGAGGAGAAGCATCATCAAAAACAAAATTTCCCTGATGGAAATTATCATACCAGTCATCTTCGTTGACGAAGCCCTCTTGATGAAGGTCTTTCTGATGAGGCCTTCTGTTCTGCTCATCGTGAGTAAGATGGCGGACTTCCTCAGAGGCTTCGTCTATCTGCCTTTGCAACTCAGCTAGGCGGGCCATCTTCTCCTTCTTCCTTTGTACTTGTTGGTGTAGCATCTCCATATCCCTGATTTCTTGGTCTAACTCTTCTTCCTGAAGTGTGGGGCTGACAGCCTTTCTCTTCTGGCTTCGGGCCTCCCGAAGAGAGACGGTCTCCTGGTTGTGGTCCAGCGGTTGCAGTGCTGAAGCCCCAGTCGCTGAAGCTTTCTTCGGCGCCATAGCTTCCGAAGGTGTTCAAAAAAGCTCGAAGTGGAAGTGAGTTCACCGGAGGTGGGCGCCAATGTTGGGGACTTGTTCTCAAATGCTTCGGATTAAGAACAAGGCAACATAAAAAGTGTTAAACGTTAAGGCCCTTCGTCCTATTGGACATTATTCCCCATCGGGAATAATGAGTTCCGGACGAAGGTCACAAGAGACATACCTTCGTAAATTCAACAAGTAATAACGAAGGACTCATATAAAACATGAAATGTAGATCACAGAATCATTTCTATTTTATTAACACAAAGAAATAGAAATGATTACAAATTACAAATGTACCTTCGGTCTTGAGAGAAGGTAAAAAGTACAAGCGTGACGCAAATGCCGATGCCCAGTCAGCGTGAACAGTACGGGAGTACTGTTCATCTATTTATAGACGCGGGACGCAGCCCACGTAAAATTACATCCATGTCCATTATATTTGTTAACGGTTTATGAAAATCTGTCGAGGCCCCCGAAGTCTTTTCATCTTTAAGTCGGTTCCCCCTTATGTCTTCGCGCCGAAGCTTCCCTGCGTACAACTTCGGCTTCCCTCGACCTTCGTCTGGTTCAGGCTTCGTCCTGGTCGTGCTTCATATCCATAATTCTGAATCCGAAAATATCTGTTCATATAATCCACTTGGAAAACATTGTCAAATCATGTTTTTGAGGACCTTCGGAGGACGAAGGACCCCAACAGCCTTGCTTCGGGATCTGATATACAAAGGGGTCTACCTTTGACTTAATTGGATATTCAGACTCCGATTATGCTGGATGTAAGGTTGATAGGAAGAGTACATCAGGGACATGCCAATTCCTAGGAAGGTCCCTGGTGTCGTGGAGCTCAAAGAAACAAACTTCCGTTGCCCTATCCACCGCTGAGGCCGAGTATGTTGCCGCAGGACAGTGCTGCGCGCAACTACTTTGGATGAGGCAAACCCTCTGGGACTTTGGCTACAATCTTAGCAAAGTCCCACTCCTATGTGACAATGAGAGTGCAATCCGCATGGCGGATAATCCTGTTGAACATAGCTGCACTAAGCACATAGACATCCGACATCACTTTCTGAGAGACCACCAGCAAAAGGGAGATATCGAGGTGTTCCATATTAGCACCGAGAACCAGCTAGCCGATATCTTTACCAAGCCATTAGATGAGAAAACCTTTTGCAGGCTGCGTAGTGAGCTAAATGTCTTAGATTCGCATAACTTGGATTGATCTGTAGCATACATGTGTTCTATGCCCTTTGATCATGTTACTTATACATTTATGCAATTTGTTGCTTAATTGATGGTGCTCAAGTTGTACAAGGGATCCCCGGACCTCACAAGTCCATGTGTGAATGATGCACATATTTAGGGGGAGAAGTGCTACAACTTGACCCTTTGAGACTAATCCTTGTGTTTGAGTTACTTGATGTAGTCTCAAAGGTGCATTGACAGGGAAAGGTGAACTTGGACCATGCAAAGACTTCCACTGCACTCCGGTATTAGTGTACTCACCTCCAAGTTCATTCTTATGCTCTTATTGCCTTTTGCTCTTAATTGACAATTTTTGGTGAGGCAATGGGGTTAAAGGGCCAAAAATGATCTCGTTTTGGTGCTTAATGCCAAAGGGGGAGAAATTAAGGCCAAAGCAAATGGATCAGCTACAACTTGAGAATTTTGAAAATAGTAGAGTTAGAATTTTGATTTGACCAAAATGCTCTTATTGCACAATTCTGTCTCTTATGGGGGAGAATTTATGATTATGGGAAAAGGGGAGTTTTTGGCACTCGATCAATTTTTCCATTGGAATATCTCTCTTTGTGCCTAAACAAGTGTGTTTGACTTAGAGATAGGAAAATGAATTTGATTTGCAAAAACAAACCAAGTGGTGGCAAAGAATGATCCAAATATGCCAAATTAGAGTCAAAACACTTTTGCATCGATGTTGCACTTATTTGTGTTGCTTTTTGATGTGTTGGCATAAATCACCAAAAAGGGGGAGATTGAAAGGGAAATGTGCCCTTGGGCCATTTCTATAATGTTTTGGTGATTAAGTGTCCAACACATATTAAGTGAGTTGATTATGTGCCAAACAAGCAAGAAGTGCAAATCATGTAACAAGGTAAGTTTCTAGACTTAGTACATTGTTTTGAGTACTAACATATTTTGTCTAAGTGCTAGAAACAGGAGAAAAGGAATTGGAAAAGAGTTGGCTGTGTACAACCAACTCTTGCTCGGTCTGGGTGCACCAGACAGTGTCCGGTGGTGCAGGCGAGTCCAAGGTGAACTGGTCGCTCTCAGGACTCGATGGCGGCGTACGACTATAATTCACCGGACTGTCCGGTGAGTCGTCCGCGGCGAAGTCGTCGCTCTCGGGAAAAGGATCAGCGGCGTACGGCTAAAATTCATCGGACTGTCCGGTGGTGCACCGGACTGTCCGGTGAGCCAATGGTCGACTGCGCAACGGTCGGCCACACAATCCGCGGGCGACGCGTGGCCCGCACCAATGGTCAGAAGGGGCACCGGACTGTCCGGTGTGCACCGGACAGTGTCCGGTGCGCCAACTGCAGCAAATCTGCAACGGTCGTCTGCGCCAGAATAGGAAAGAGATCTACACCGGACCGTCTACAGTGACTGTCCGGTGGCGCACCGGACTGTCCGGTGCGCCACCCGACAGAAGGCAAGGATAGCCTTCCTTGTTGGCTTCCAACGACTCCTAGCTGCCTTGGGGCTATAAAAGGGACCCCTAGGCGCATGGAGGAGTCACCCAAGCATTCACTAAGCATTCTAAGTCTCCCACACTCCGTCTCCGCGCACTTGATCGATCATGTTAGTGATTTGAGCTCCATTCTAGTTGTGAACTCTTTGTGCTTCATTTTGAGCTCAAGTCTTGGCTTGTGTGCGTGTGTGCGTTGCGGATTTGTGTGTGTTGTTCCCCAACCTTACTCTCGTGGTTTCATTGTGATCTTTGTTGTAAGGGTGAGAGTCTCCAACTTGTGGAGATTCCTCACAAATGGGAAAAGATATAAGGAAGAAAAACCGTGGTATTCAAGTTGATCATTGGATCACTTGAAAGGGGTTGAGTGCAACCCTTGTCCATTAGGACGCCACAACGTGCAAGTAGGCAAGTGTTACTTGGCCGAACCATGGGATAAAATCGCGTGTCTCTTGTGTTGATCTCTTTGTGATTGTCTTGCCCACAAGAACTCGCTTCTCAACTACTTGGTCGCACTAATATTTCTATAACCAAGTTTTGTGGCTATTTAGAGTTGAATTTTGCAGATCACCTATTCACCCCCCCTCTAGGTGCTCTCACATACTCTATTTGATCCCAAACAATAAATTTAATAAAGTTTATTCTTTCAGATATATATGCATAATTTGACGGGTTACCTATTTAGATAACCTTTCCAACCTTACTCCTTGTTTAACCTAGGATTATGATCTAATCAAGTAGCTATGCTATTGCTACAACTTAACTTTATGCAGTCACTCCCGCTTATGATATTAATGTTCCAAATGGTAAGTTTACATTATTGTTGTTAACCCGATGGTTAAACAAGATTATTGCATATTAATTGGAACATGGAGTGACCACCTGGGAAAACAGTGCTACCATGAGAACTATCATGGCTCTGGTCTTGGCTAAATAACTAGGAAAGTCTTATGTTGGGTGCTGGTCGTGGTCGACCGGAACGGGGGCACCTGGCAAGCTCTTATAGTTCCGGCTCAGGCAGATTGGATACGAGCATAGTTCCCAAAGCTTTACCCTGCAGTCTGGGCTATAAGTTGGTTATGTTAGGTGTGCCTTATGCAGTTTGACCATTTCCAGCATTTACGTAATGAGGACTCTAGGAAGAAGCCTCGTAGTGAGACCCTGGCCATTCACCTCTGAAGTGAATATGGGTCTAGCTAACCCAGGCTAGAAGGAAATTGCGACTCATGGGTGAAGATGCGCCACCTCTACATAGTGTAAAACTGATATATCA
This sequence comes from Zea luxurians, assembly GCA_029449295.1. Classification (NCBI taxonomy): domain Eukaryota; kingdom Viridiplantae; phylum Streptophyta; class Magnoliopsida; order Poales; family Poaceae; genus Zea; species Zea luxurians. Next base: position 17,157,746 of record JAOPSE010000053.1, read on the forward strand.
GCCGTGCTCATGGTTATGAGCAGCCTGGACTCCTCACATGATAATTGAACTTAAAGATGGAAATAAATCGAGATCCGATAATCTGCCAATGGTTTGCTTAAGTGGTTTCACTTAAGTGTTTTTGATATACTCTTATACCTTTGTTTAATGGGAATACATGGGATTCACACTTATTAGTAAGACAGGTGTTGTTAATAAAATGTTGACCAACTAAAATGCTTGCTGCTCAATCTTAGCCTCACCTTGTTACCTTGCATTAGCTTTTCCCCCACTTGCTGAGCCCCGACCATAAGTGAGCTCACCCTTGCTTAATTTTGATCAGAAGTTTGCAGATGAAGTTATGATGCTGAGCTCCATGGATGCTAGTCTAGTGATACCCCCGGTCATCTTCCTGTGGATGGATGTCCATGTTTCGCTGTACTTTGATGAATAAAGGTTACGACATTATGTCTGTTCGAAGTGTAATATGTTAATATAATCTTTATTTACGCTCTTATGCATTGTTCTTTTGATATATTACACTTGTGACGTCAACATATGTGTGGAAATAGATCCTGGCACACATATGCTATGCACCCGGCTCTACCCCTTGGAAACGGGTTGACATCTCTCCCTATATATCTAGCGGTATACTATGTCGCCTCCAGATGCCTAGGTCTTCGTCGTGTCCTTCTCCGGCAACGAACAGGTATGCCCGCCTCTTCCCTTCCCCTCCTGTTCTATGAAACCTTGGAAGTGGGGAAGACGAGGAATGAGTGTCTCTGATTTACTGCCTATGGTACACGTGCGTTCATAAAAAATATTATGCGAAGAGCTGAGACAATCAATAGAAAATCTTGAGATCTTTTTGGTGGATAATTTGCATAGATATTGTTGTGAACCGTCGCAACATACGGTTAACCGACTAACATGTGTTTGGTTTTGGAACGACATGGGTCGGGTCGAAACCGACCCATTTTTCTGGGTTGGGTCGGACCCGTTTTTTGTTTGGTTTCAGGGACGGGTTGAATCTAGTTTTTTGTTTGGTTTCAGGGACGGGTTGGACGAATAGTTTTTTTTCATGGATGGACAAGCTCTCCAGCAAAAGTATTACAGCTCTTGGATCTCGTCGGTCGTTAATCCTAGAAAGGAGGAGAAATCTTGACCCTAAAAAGTATTAGGATGCTTCTCACCTGTGCTGGGCTGGCTCAGGACGGAGTAGGCACGGTCGAGGGTGCAGCGCGCCAGCGACGGAGTCCGATGACCGAAGAACTAGCGCCCTGCGCTGGTGTCGTCCTGTCAGGTGAGGATAACTCAGGTGACAGGCGGGGTGGGGAGAAACTGGATCGAAGTGGTCCGGTTGTTTTTGAGGAACCACTAGAACCCATATTTTTAAGAAAGATTCTGACCCGGAACTAACCTAACCCGAAAACCTTTTGAACCAAACACAGGTTGACGCGGGTTGAATCTGTTCCAATCCACATGAACCCATTAACCAAACGGGAACATATCATGTGCTCATGGAGCTCTTGTACTCATATGAGCACTTTAAATCTGGTGCATTTATTTCTCATCCAGGAGGTGAGGGCAGCAGTGACACACAGAAAAGTCGACGCGGCGCAACAAGGGTGACAAACAGAAGAAATTAAAAAATGTCTGTTCACACTTGAATGAGAAATAAAGGCACAAGATTTAAAGTGCTCATATGAGCACAAGAGCTCCATGAGCACATCATACGTTCCCTGACCAAACACAGCCTGAAAGTTCACGGGTTCGGGGTTCCCCATAAACAATCGAGGGCTCGAGGCGCCGCCGCCGACCTGAGCCCACTGCGCAGCAGGCCGGTAGTCGGGCGCTCTCTCCTCGTCCGCTTGCTTTGTCTTAGCCCAGCCGCCGCCGGCATTGGGGTTGTCTTCTCCGTATCGCAATCCCCTTCCTCTGCTCCACCACCGCGACGCGAGACATGTCTGTCTTTCTCTACTTCTTCTTCTTCTTTTTCTTTCACCATCCGTTTGATTCCTGTTTGGATGTAGTCCTATACTCCTATGTTTGCGCGCATCGACCAATTTAGGTATTTGATGCAATAGGATGTTGGAGATTTAAGGTCATTTGTGTCTTCGATTGTTTGTAGTTGAAGGGGATATAGCGTATACAGTCATATATTTTTGTGCCACTGATAGTAAATCACTAAATCATGCTGTAACAGTATTTTAAATAACCTTTATTTTGTATCAGTGCAAATATCCCGCTTACATTATTGCAAAACATCATATGATAGTCAATCAAATGTGGAGATTGCAAGACACATAGGATGGACAATCAAAAGTGGAGATTGCTTGATTGTACGATTGCATCAATACATCTGATTGCACATGATATGCCGCCTTAGTTGAAGGTTAAGGAAGTTATTGTTCTGCTCAAGGAGTGCTTGATTGCATCATTGCAATACTGCCACTGTTTAGACTGTAGACATGTCTGAAATAGACCGTGCTGAAAATATCATTTTTGTTCTCCTCGTTGAAAAATGTCTGCAGGACTGGGTCGTCTAAGAAGCATGAACTCAAATCTAAGCAGAAATTGGAAAAGAAGCTCGGCTTTTACACAAGTAGGTGTGACTTATGTTAAGTTAACGATTTTTTCCTATATTATCCTGAATTCCTGATTCATAGATTCCATCATGCTGTTCCTGTCATCTGTCTTTCACTACCTGTTTAACTGGATGCATGTATAAGCCAGACATATGTAGGTAGGATGGTGTTGAGGGGGTTTAAAAGTCTGATTGTATGGAAGAACCAACTGAAGTGCTGACCTTAGGATAAAGGCATTGGCTTTTGTCATAACAACTTTATGCTGTTCTTGAACATATTATTAAGGCCAGTAGCTCTTCCAATTCTCTATAGAAGAATGGAACCACACATAACAGAAATTTTCAGCAGCTTCGTATACTGTATTGACGTATACTTTATGAAATCTGACTTTTAAGTTATAACAGGACCTTTTTCAAGTTGGCCCTTTAGTGCATTCCATTTGCATTTCCTTACCTTCCTTTTATCTTGTATAACAACATGGTCTATTTCATGTACCACAATTTGTGCTCTAAATGTTGTTTTGTTATTCCAGAAGTAAAAGATGCAATTACTTCCTTAAACGCTAAGAAGACTATCAATAAGGTACTTCAAACTCTTCTTGATTAGCATATACAAGTCATTTTTCCTAGTGTTTTCATTTCTGTTAAACTTTGCAGTTTTGATTTCATTTGAGCAATTAAAGATTGTTTAAACATTAGTTTTTTGCCCATATAAAATAAATCTTAGAGTAAAATTCATGAGCAGTCCTTAAACTTGTACAGTGGTGTCATCTGGGTCCCTAACTCTTGATTTTTAATAGAGTAAAATATATTATCGGTCCCTAAACTTGTAGCATTGTATCACGGTCCTTAAACTCTCAAAATGCGCATTCAGGTTTTTAAACTTGTGAAGTTTATCATCTCGGTCTCTAAACTCTCAACATACACATTCTGGTATCTATACTTTTATGGCCGTGTCATTTGGGTCTTTAAATTTATTTTTGGTGTCATCAAATGTTCAAATAGTTTTTACTCTTTTAAATATTTGAATTTTTGCACTTGTACTATAGTTATTAAGGCGATAACCACTTTTTTACCTTTTAAGCGGACTCATATATAAACATGCACTTATCATTTATCAACATATTTGTATAAGTTGCATTTCCTTTCACTTTTTATTGTGATGCTAGTGTTCTACATTCAAATTCTTTTGTTTAGCAGAAAAATACACGGAGTCGGCGTCAGAAGAAACTGAAAGCATATGACCTCTCGGCACTGTCCGAGTCCCTCCCAGAACCAGGTGCACCAAAGCAGAAGCCTGAAGCAAAGCTGAACTGCAAGTCAAAACAGACATTAGTGTAATCCTCTCTTCACACCTTCTCCCTTGCTTCATTCAGGTCGTCATGTTTTCAACTGTAGTTTTGGACTGTAAACCCAATTTTCTTGTCCAGGTTACGGGAGGCTGCTCATCTTAAGGCTGTGCTGGGAAAGATGCAGTTCCAGCTTGACCCATTTGCTGCGATCCATCAGCACCTGCTAGCAACGCAGCCACCTGCAGCTGCAAAGGACAATGCCGTGAAGCAGGGGAAGGACTCCAAGAACAAGAAAAGGAGGAGGAAGAAGGGCGCATCATCGAGCTCTCAAGCAATGGATATATGATTGCATTCGTTCAGTAGTAACTTGGTCCAGAGCTATGGAGTTAGAACATGGCTGGAGCGAAGGGTTTACCCTTGCTTACAAATCATGACCATCTTTGAGTTGTTGTCATAGATCATCTTTGTGTGTGGTATGGGTTGTGTTTATAAGTGTGGGTGTTGTGATTGTTTTCTGTATTTTGTACTCTTTTTTCTCTTCCTTTTAATATAATGATTCTCTTTGTGTGTTTAAGAAAAAAAAATTAATCATACTAATGGATCAAAGAAGTTCAGTGCTGATAATATTCTTAGCCCCTCAAACATTTTGGGGACAAATTGGATTTTGTCGATCTGCATTTGCTTTTGGGTGAAGGGAAATTGTGCTGTTAACTAAAATTTTGTGGATCTGTTCTTCTGTTTGCAGAATCCATCATTTTTTGCGAAAGATGAAGAACTGTACTCCGTATTACGGGTGATAAATGGGTTTATGTTGTAATTCAACCATCCTTTTTGCTACAGTAGAAAAAACATTGGATCAATTTGGATTTCAACTCAGCAGAGCTAGCCTGTGACTGTGAAATGGCCACGGAAAGAAAAACATGAATACAAGAGAGGGGGAGGAGTGATGGTGTGGTGAGAGGCGGGCTCCAAACTGTTTTTTTTTTCTTTTTTAACAAAATGACACGCAGCTCTCTTAGAGAGAGGAGGAGGGAGTAGCTTGCTGCTGCTTCTACAGTATTTTGTCTCTGATTTGCAGCTGCAGCAGTTCGAACAGCTTGTTGCTAGGACGGCTGACACCTGCCAAGCCAAATCGGAGCCAACCATGCAATGCAATGTAATCTTCTATTCTCTTCTCTTCATATGAAACGGAAATACACATCTCAAATCTCCCTTCTTAATCCAGTCGGCAACAGCTTAGATTACAGGCATGCAACACTCAACAAGTTCAGGAATGCACAATTCACAGGCGTAGCTACAGTGCTCATTTCTCTGGTCATGAGTTTGCTCCAGCGAACTCTTATTTTTGTAGAATACATATTGCTTCATATGCATAAAAAGTTCCATAATGCAGGCTTTTACCCTAAGGCTCAGAAAACAAGGTTTTCTATCTTACGATAATCTAATCTAAGGGTTTATTTTGGGCATTGCATGATGCCATCACCAATCAATTAAAAAAATCAATGCTCAGGTCTCAAAAGTCAAAACACATGACATATGGATGTCACCTACTATTTCTGCACCATAGAATTGGGATCCTGCATTTTTTTATAAAAAAAAGATTAGAAAAATATGTCTGAACATGGACACCAGGTGAATTCCGATTTACTGGAACATAGAGATAGCCTTTTTCTTTTCTTTTCTTTTTGTGTGCGTAATTGGTCTGAGGTTGATGGCATCACCTGTCTCACTTTCAGTCGTTTAATTAGAAATTTTAATGCTGTAGACAATTGTTCGCTTCGGATTAAAGCCGACTGTTTGGATTGGTGCAACTGCAATCCATAGAGATAAAAATACTGTAGAAACAGTAGAAACTGGTATAAATTAAAGCTAAGCGAACAGGCTAGGATAAAGACAAACAACCTCTAGGGAATGTCTGTTGATGTCGTACCTATATAAACTAATCCAAGGGGAATACATAGAACTGTTCATGATATAAAGCTTTGTTGATCTGATGGAATGGGACAGATCACCATTCATCAAACAGGTAGGTCAGACGTGTGATTTCCAAGACAGAATCAAATCTCATCTCTAGTGTCTACTTTGATGTTGTGCTACCTCCCAGATCTGCAAGAATTTCATCTCCTCGTGTCACATGCAACTTTTATCCACATCTACTATCCATCAGGAACAAAAGAATTGAGTTCCGCGATATTCCGAGGTGAGATTTTTCAACAAAGCTTACTGGTCCTGAGTCTAGGCTTTGCTGCTACCAGCAATGGAACAATAGTGTGCAATGTTGGCTCGAAGAGCAAGGACCATGAACCACACGTGAGATTTCGCTGACAGATTTGAGCAAACATTGGGCCTGCAACCTTTCAGGCTTTGTGTAACTGAGCCATCGATGCGAGTTTCTTGTATGGAAAATCAGAAAAAACGTGGAAATAACTCTTTTTTTCTCTATATGAAAAAAGAACTTGACGATTGGTAGCTAAAATTTCAGAGGGAACAATCCAGCTTTCTTCAGAAAAAAAGTCGCGCCCAATCTCTCCGGAAAACTATATAGCAAAATAAAAAGTTCAACTAATAACTGAGCATATGATAGTGCCAATGAGTTCCTATTGACATGTAAAGAAAATGGTAACGACCAAGAGGAACAGACAACACAAGTATCGTCTATTTTTCAGAAAAAAGCCTGGCTGCAGTTTTGCAGTTGTACAGAACAGAATGAAAAGAACAGCGACAACAAGAGTTGTTCCCAACTAACTTGTCGCCATATTTAAGGAGATTCTATGATACCTTCTTAGAGGATTTAGCTCCCTCTGCTCCCTACCCCTCTGAACCAAACTGCTTTCGTCGTCTGCTTCTGCTTTGCTCTTCATATCCAGAGTGAACTTTGGTCCAAAGATTCAGAAGTGAAAGCTGCTAGTCGGAGTTGCACAACTGAGAGAACACTTCCAGAGGTAAGATGGCGGCTGTGCTTTGGTTTGTTTTTTCTGTTTGTGATTCATTCATTCTACTGTACGCATAGGCCTCTAACAATCTATTCTGGAACATGAACATCCAGGACACATTTGTATCCTTGTCATTCGTTCATGCAAATTGCATCCTTGTCTGCTGCCTTTTTTTTGTGTTTCTTCCTTGCCATGTTTTAGTGTATATTTTGTAGCATGAAACTCTTTGTACTACAAGGACATTTTGATCTTATTCTACATTCTTGCAGGAGCTCTCTCTCTCTTCCCGTCGAAGGGTTTCACCAGTAATGGCGATAAAGATGAAGGGGATCTTCAAAGGACTGAAGATAATCTCTCAAATGTCCGGTAGTACTCCCACGCATCCTTCTATATCTTCTTTGTTTTACTTCTGCACTTCTCCATTACCTGACTCGAGTTTCTGTGGATTGGTTTCTACATCCAGATTCTAAAAAACTATAAAAGTAAAATGCATAAAAAAGCAGCACCAACCAACCCAAAAGTATACGGTGAAAGCACAAGTGTACCTGACCAGACACCTGCTCTTTTGCAGTGCACAAGGAGCACGAGATAGAGATCGGGTACCCTACGGATGTGAAGCATGTGGCCCACATAGGTCTGGGCACCAGTGACACATCCCCAAGCTGGGTAAGAATGTGTGTGTGTTTTTCATACAGTTCTTCAACTGATGGCGATGTGTGTGTGTTTTTTAAAAACTTTTAGACGGCTGAATTCAAGGGGGACAGATGATTCATCAGCAGGCTCTGTGAGGAGCACGGCTGCGCAGTCACGGCAGACTTCCTGGGCCTCTGCAGGTGATTCTTTTCACCTCTCTGCTCATAATCATACAGGCAGCACGAGTAATCGTCTGCGCTTATGATTAGGGGAGGGGGGAGGGGGGGGGGACTGAATCTTCTCGCCCTATTTCATAATGATTATTAGTGGCAGGCAGACCACTACGCGCAGATCCTTCCCGAGCTGAATGTACTAAAATTTTCAATTCGTCGCGCAGACTTTGAGCAGCCAAGAAGCATGCTAGTGCACATCGAGATCTTCCAGGACAACGACAGTCCCGGCATGCCGAGGGGGCCGAGGAAGGCGAAGAAGAACAACAGGGCGTCGTCGCGGGCCTCGTCCGCGAGGTCGTCTTCCTCGAGGTCCAGAGCCTCGTTTGCGACGGCGTACGACGCCTTCTGCGAGTCCCGGAGAGGGTTCCGGGTCGCCTGACCGGCCCGGCGCGCCGCGCGGCGGGACGGACAGAAACACAGCCATGCGTGCGTGAATGCAGATCGATCGCCACGCCATGCCTGTCAAAATGTCACTGTACATGCTTTGGGTCGTTTAGGGAGGCAGCTTTGGTTTGGAATTGTTTGATTCTTTGCTCTCTCTCTCTCTCTCTCTCTCTCTCTCAGAATCTTTGCAGTAAGGTATAGCTGGATTAATGCAAAGCGAAGTGACTCTCAAGTTCATGTCAACAATGCGCTTGTCTGTCTGTCGCCGATAAAAAACCCATTTTTAAATGTCTCATTAGCCGTAGACTGGCTGACCAGATCATGACTCATGAGGACCCTCCAGAGCTTCGCATTTGTTTTTGAAGCACGTTTGCAGTCACGCACAGACAGCTTCTTCTTCGCGTGCTGAGATACACAACTGTCAAGGACTACTAGTTGGCATGGCTATGGCTATGTTCTGAGTACCGCCATCGATTGAGCCGTGCGCATGCATGAGAGGCCAGCCAGCAGGCAGGCCCTACGAAGCGGTGTTTGCACGCCATGGCAGACGTGCCGTCGACAAACAAACATGATCGATGCCGTGATGCATTGCATCATGTCTTCAACACTTGGCTCAAGTGGTGGTGGTGGTCTGAAGAGTTGGTCACAAAATCATCAGAAAAATGCTCTGTGATGCTGCAGGCTGCACTTGTGTTTCCCCTGAAGATGGGGGAAGCATAACCTCAGGACCAAGGCCAAGAACCCTATGCCATGCCATGCCATACAGCCTGCAGGGACGACGGCACAGAATGACAGAAGAACCTTGCATGCATGGACAAACCATGAACGTCCACGAACCGTGCGTGGACCAGTGCACAAGCCACAAGGGATGCGTATTCCAGCGGCATGCAATTGGCGGCAACGCCTCGGCCAAGCTACGGATCCAGGAGGCAGCCGAGCTAGACAAGACGGGAAGGCGAGCGAGGTGCCTGCCATATGCTTTGGAAGCACAGCGCAACGTGGCCATGGAAAGCAAGGAACCCTACACCTTGTAAAGCCCCCCACCCAGGCCCCAGCCCATTGTGACACACCTACAAATACGCAGCAATCGCAAGCCCCGTGCTTTTTGAGCCTCCTCCACTCCAGCACGTACAAGAGCTCTCGCCAAAGCCTAAATTTAGCTACGACCCGCGTAGCTTCTCACTCACCACCCATGGCGAAGCCAAGTAGCTACGGTCTTGCGCTTCTTGCTTGCGTCGCCGTCGCCGCTGCGGTCGCCGGCGGAACGCAGTTCACGGTCGGCGGCGCCAATGGCTGGAGCGTGCCCTACGCCGGCGCGGAGCCCTTCAATGCTTGGGCGGAGAGGACGAGGTTTCAGATCGGAGACGCCCTAGGTAATTGTGGCTTACAATTTTTACATGCGTGCGCGCGCGAAACACCGCGACGCACGCGCCTTGCGTTAGTGATGCCATTGGTGGTGGGTTTAGTTTTTGCTCGTGCCTGCCTGCCTGCCTGCCCGTAGTGTTCGTGTACCCCAAGGACCAAGACGCGGTGCTGCTGGTGGAGCCGGCGGGCTACAACGCGTGCAACACGTCGTCGTACGTGAGGAAGTTCGACGACGGCGACACCGTGGTCGCGCTCGACCGCGCCGGCCCGCTCTTCTTCATCAGCGGCGTCGAGGCCAACTGCCGCGCGGACGAGAAGCTCATCGTCATGGTCCTCGCCGCCCGCAGCAACGGCACCGGCGCCGGCGCGCCGGCTCCCAGCACGGCGCCCCAGCCGCCTCCTCCCGCCAGCTCCGCTCCGCCCCCGCCGGCGTCGCCCGCTCCTAAGGGCGCCCCCCCGACCACGGCGGCGTCGCCTCCGACGCCCCCGGCCTCTGCTCCCGCAACGACACCGGCCACGCCACCGCCCGCCGCGTCGGCGGCGCCCCCTGCTCCGAGGGCGTCGTCAACCCCGCCGCCTCCATCTGCCCCGGCCGGTGCCCCACCGGCGCCCGCGGCAAGCTCTCCGGCTCCGAGAGCACATGGGGCGACGGCTAACTCGACGGGCACGCCGTCGTCGCCTCCCGCCGGCTCCTCCAAGGACAAGAACGGCGCCGCCTTCACGGTGGCCACATGTTTGGCCAGCTCGTTCGGAACCTGCATCCTTGGCTACGCCATGCTTGCTCTCTGAAGTGAAGTGGGCACATGATACAACGAGTCAACTAACGGAAGACTCCAGTAAATATGGGTGTGTTTACGTGTAATTTAATTGAGACATGCGATTTGTGCATGTTATTGCTAGATCTTGCATTCGTTTTCCGCCGGATGAATAAGAAATCAACCATTCGTTATTCCTGAGATCCGGATAGTTAACACTTAGTATGGTCTCGTTTGGTTGGTGTCTGGGCAGGGGATGCTGGCGTACAACATTTTCCACTTTGTTCCCGACTTTCTTATTAATTAACTTTCTATGTTCCATCTTTTGACAAAATAACACATCAAGCCAATGAATTAGGAGACCGATTATGTGCCATCGAACTCATTGAATATAACACGCCTCTCTGTCTCGAGGCAGGATAACGTTCTCGGTCTTGCGAGATGGTTTCTTATAGACCCTTGATCTAGAATCATAGGTTTTCCTTGGATCCCATGTCGTCTATATTGTCTAATTCTGATATACTCGCCTTTGTTAGTTGATCCTAGATCTTTTCCTTAATAATATAACACTGATAATTCTAAAACTTATCATCCTTGAATATTCACATAAGCGAGGGCCTACATGTGTGCATACCAGTTAACATGGGAAACCGTCCGGCGGTCTTTGGGGAGGTCAACATATAAAGTAGGGTGCCAGATGTATAACAATCTCTCGAGTTGCCATATGCATATGTTGTGCACATTATTGATTGTAGCACCTACATGAGTAATACACATCTGGCTACATGAAATTGATCAATAACATGAAGTGATAATACACATCTGGCAACTACTAAGGCCACTATGATGTATCTAGGGCACGATAATATTTTTCTAGTTAGTTTCTATTCACAAACTATGAGTTCTTTGGATTTCTGAACATGTGAGGAGCTCAAATATATAGGGTCATGAGTTTTTTTCTATTTTGGGTTTATGATTCATAGGATTTTGTTTGTTCTAGCATTCAACCACATGTTGTTTTTCTTGGGCCCATTTTGTTGTGTAGGTTTTCGATGTCATGTGCTGTTAGATTGATTTGCAAGTTTTCACCATTTTTAGTGAGCTATAGCTCACTGGTTTCAGGTGTTTGGGGGTCTTAGAACTCTTGAGTTCTAAACATTCTTACATAACTATTAAGGCCACTAGGATGCATCTTGGGTGAGATAACATTTTTCTAGCAAGTTTTAGCTCACAAACACCGGGTCTTTGGATTTTCTACACCCATGAGAAGCTCAAATACCTGAGGCCATTTGTTTTTTTTTTGTAATTTTGGGTTTATTATTTCTAGGCCTTTTGTTTGTTTAGATACTCAGCCATATGTTGTTTTTTAAGTCTATTTTCTAGTGTAGATTTTTAATGTCCCAGGCTCTCGAACGGTTCTCACGTTTTCACCATTTTTGGTGAGTAATATCTCACAACTATTAGGTATTTTAGGGGTTCTAGAACTATCAAGTAACATATATTCTTAGGCAGCTATTAAGGCTGCAAGGATGTATCTAGAGCGAAATAATATTTTTCCAACTAGTTTCTGTCCATAAACAACGAGTTCTTTAGATTTTCTTAACCTATGAGAAGCTCAAATATAAAAGTTCATGTTTTTTGCTATTTTAGGTTCACTACAGGGACTTGCTAGAGCTTGAGAGTAAAAAATGCGTGGAGTTGTGTAGATGAGATTGTCATATCTGCCATCGCGCCCTTTAGTGAAGTCGCGGCCGCAAGATGTAGCGACGTCGCCACAGCGTCGTGGCCACGACCAAGGGAGCTGAGGCAGGTGTCGCTGAAGCGCTGTTGCCGCAACCAAATGCGATGGGATTGTCATCTTGCCGTTGCCCCCCCTGCGACTCGCTGCTCTATTCCCAAGCAACACACGGCTCGTGGTCGACCTCTACTCACCAGGCGAGGCGACCAGCTCATGACTCATGACTCATGTCCTCTTCCCTGTGGCTCGCTTCTCTATTCCTAAGCAACACACGTATAAGTGTACATTTGAGCCGGGCCTGATGGGCCGGCCCAAAACACGAAAAAAGCACGGCTCAGGCACGACACGACCTAAAAAATTTTAGTGTCGGGCTGGCACGGCCCGATATATCAGGCCGGGTTCGGGCCGAGATCGCGGTCCATGGGCGGGCACGAGCATGACACGTTTAAGGTAGGCACGAAATGGCCCATATAGAGGCACGAAAAGGCCCATATATTTATTAAAACAACACTTCATTCCACGCTTTTGTAGCTACAGATAATGCTAGTTAGATGTTTTTTGTAGCTTTGAATTAAAGTATGTGATGTAATTTTACTTTTGTTATAAACATTAGATAATAAACTGAACTTACGAACTTTGTATAAGCTAATTATACTCTTTTTCCTTCTAACAAAATGATTTGTAAACGAAGTAGTCATTGTATAGCTCTGGTAACTTAATACAAATATTAAGTTTGATTTTGGTCAAATTTATTTGTCTTATTGTTGGAACTCTCCCTCCTGGGCAAGTTGATCAGGAAAGCGGAAAGAGTGTTTGCAAAGCTTAACGTGGGATGACAATAGCTCAATCAATCTGGCCTTTCAAGGGCACTATACGGGATATTTATAGGCACTCGAGTGACCACCTGTCCCTTGTCAAAGATGTTTATGCCCTCGAGTACCTAGTCTATCCCCAGAATATTCTCACGAGAGGAGGTTACAAACTGTCATTACAGAAAAAGCTATTACAGACTCGACCCGTAATATGCTTATCGGTGCGGGGCCCGTTACAGTGGGTCGAATTCCACCTGGGCCTACCGACGCGGTGAGGATGTGGGACTAGTAGACTTCGACAGAGCCTTCATCTTGCAACGGAGAGGATGAAGGGGGACCGCGCTAGTCTTTATCCAATCGACGCCTTCGGCTTGCTCGGGCATGCTCTGTGGATGTGGTCTTCATTGGTGTAGCGAGGCGACGAGGGCATCGAGCGAAGGGTAGCGTGTTCGCCTTCGCCCCAACATTTGCCCTCCGAGGGACCAGTTCGACTAAGTCATCTGGTGCCGAAGACGTCGCTAGATGGTGGAGACGCTGCCCTCGCTCGAAGTGGTCCTGCGGGGGGTTTTTGAAATGTGACCGTTGATGAACGTGTTACTGTTGGACTGCGTGTTTCCCGAAGTGCCGCGTCCTATCTATAAAAAGGCGGACGCGGTCGGGACTGTTTCTTACCCTTGCGTGCGCCATAAAACCCTAACTTTTTCAAACCGCTCGCCTGCCCTCCTTGCTCTTCCGCTTTGGAAATCTGGCTCGCGTCAAGCAGACCGCACGCCGCCACCGACGGTACGTAGCAATGTCTTCTTCCTCATCTGCTGCGAGTGTGTCGTCGACCGATCCGTCGTCCGAGGATACCTTGAGTGATTTGGTGGCGACCGAGTTGCAGCCAGGCCACACCGTGGAGTTCGGCACTTCGAGGATCTCCTCGGTTCACGTGTAGGAGATGTAGCAGCTTGGATACTTTGGCGACGGTGTTGGGCGGGTTCCGGGCGCTGAGGAGATCCCTAAGCCTGAGGGCGAATTGGTTGTTTTCGAGGCATTTTTCATTGCCGGCCTTCGTCTCCCGGCACATCGTTTCGTGGCGGAGGTTTTGCGGAGGTTCGATGTGCAGGTCCACCAATTGACACCCATCATTGTGGTTGCTCTGGCGAAGTATGTTTGGGCGGTTGCTTCGTACGGCGGTCAGCCGTCCATGGAAGTCTTCGCCAAGAACTATTGTCTGCATTGGCAAAAGAGAAAAATAGGAAATAAGATTGCATAATTTGGATCATGCACCTTGAAAGGGAAATAGGGTCAAACCTTTTCCCATATGAATTTTGGTGGTTGAATTTCCCAACACAAATCATTGAACTAACTAGTTTGCTCTAGATTATAAGTTCTACAGGTGCCAAAGGTTCACAACAAACCAATACAAAGTCAAAAGAAAGGGTTCAAAACAAAGGAGCAAAGTATACCGAAGGCAGCCATGGTCTGGCGCACCGGACTGTCCGGAGTGCCACCGGACAATGTCCGGTGCACCACCAGACAGTGTCTGGTGCACCAGGGAGATCGACTCTAAACTTGCCAGCTTCGGGAATTTGGGGAAGCCACTCCGCTAAAATTCACCGGACTGTCCGGTGTAACACCGGACTGTCCGGTGTGCCAGCGGAGCAACGACTACTTCGCGCCAACAATCGCCTGCAAGGAACAGTAAAAACAAACAGTGCGCGCCTGCACGCGCAGAAGTCAGAGCAGGCACCAGAAGGCGCATCGGACAGTGAATAGGACCTGTTCGGTGCACCACCGGACTGTCCGGTGGCCCCACTTGTTAGAGCTCCAACGGTCGGAACCCAACGGCCTGGTGACGTGGCTGGCGCACCAGACAGTGTCCGGTGGCGCACCGGACTATCCGGTGCACCATACGACAGAAGCCTTCACCAACGACCATTTTGGTGGTTGGGGCTATAAATACCCCCAACCACCCCACATTCAAGGCATCCAAGTTTCAGCCATTTGCATTCAATACAAGAGCTCTAGACTTCATTCCAAGACACAAACAAGAGATCAAATCCTCTCCCAAGTCCAAAGTTCATTCCAATCAAATAGTGACTAGAGAGAGTGACATTTGTGTTCATTCGAGTTCTTGCGCTTAGATCGCTTTTCTTCTTCTTTCTTTCTTGTTCCCAACTCAATTGTAATCAAGGCAAGAGACACCAATTATGTGGTGGTCCTTGTGGGGACTTGGTGTCCCGATTGATTGAGAAGAGAAGCTCACTTGGTCTAGGTGACCGTTTGAGAGAGGGAAAGGGTTGAAAGAGACTCGGACTTTGTGACCACCTCAACGGGGAGTAGGTTTGCAAGAACCAAACCTCGGTAAACCAAATCACCGCGTCTCACTCTTCTTTTGCTTGTGATTTGTTTTCGCCCTCTCTTTCGGACTCGTTTATATTTCTAACGCTAAACCTGGCTTAAGTTTATAATTTTCAGATTCCGCCTATTCACCCCCCTCTAGGCGACTTTTAATTGGTATCGGAGCCCGGTGCTTCATTAGAGCCTAACCGCTCGAAGTGATATCGGGAGAACACGCCAAGAAGGAGATGGTGACCGGTGAGAAGCCTGCCACAAGCCACGGGAAGGCTCCATCGGGGGAGTCCCGCAACAAGAAGAAGGAGGAATCACCTCCTCACAAGTCGCATCGGAGTGGCGAGAAGAAAAAGAAGATGAAGAAGGTGGTCTACTACGAGACCGATTCTTCGTCGCCATCCACCTCTGGCTCCGACGCGTCGTTCGTAACTTCTAAGCGCCATGAGCACAAGAAGTTTAGTAAGATCCCCCTACGCTACCCTCGCATTTCTAGACGTACTCCATTACTTTCCGTTCCATTAGGCAAACCATCGGTTTTTGACGGTGAAGATTATAACATGTGGAGTGATAAAATAAGGCATCACCTAACCTCACTCCACACTAGTATTTGGGACGTTGTTGAGTTTGGTGTACAGGTACCATCCGTAGGGGATGAGGACTATGATTCGGACGAAGTTGCTCAAATCCGGCACTTCAACTCACAAGCACCACTATACTCCTCGCCTCTCTAAGTCGAGAGTAGTATAACAAGATGCAAGGATTGAAGAGCGCCAAGGAGATTTGGGACGTGCTCAAGACCGCGCATGAAGGAGACGAGGTGACCAAGATCACCAAGAGGGAGACGATCGAGGGGGAGCTCGGTCGTTTCATGCTCAACCAAGGAGAAGACCCGCAAGCCATGGCTAAAGACCTTGGTAAATCAAGTGGGCAACCTCGAGAGCACCAAATGGGATGACCATGAGATGGTCAAGGTTATTCTTAGATCACTCGTATTTCTTAATCCTACTCAAGTTCAATTAATTCGTGGTGATCCAAGATATAAACTAATGTCTCCCGAGGAAGTGATAGGCAAATTTGTGAGCTTTGAATTGATGATCAAAGGCTCCAAGAAGATCATCGAACAAGGCACCTCCTCCTCCGTACCTGAAGCACAACCCGTTGCATTCAAGGCAACGGAGGAGAAGAAAGAGGACTCTACACCGAGTAGGGTCCCCATCGACGCCTCCAAGCTCGACAATGAGGAGATGGCGCTCATCATCAAGAGCTTCAGCCAAATCCTCAAGCAAAGGAGGGGGAAAGACTACTAGCGCCACTCCAAGAAAGTGTGCTACAAGTGTGGTAAGCCCGGTCATTTTATCGCTAAATGTCCATTGTCTAGTGATAGTGACAGGGATAACGACAAGAGGGGGAAGAAGAAGGAGAAGAAGAGGTACTACAAGAAGAAGGGTGGCGATGCCCATGTTTGCCAGGAGTGGGACTCCGACGAGAGCTCCACTGACTCCTCCGACGACGAGGACACCGCCAACATCACCATCAACAAAGGCCTCCTCTTCCCCAACGTCGGCCACAAGTGTCTTATGGCGAAGGACGGCAAGAAGAAGAAGGTAAAATCAAGATCCTCCACTAAGTATGCCACTTCTAGTGATGAGGAAAATTCTAGTGATGATGAGGACAACTTGCTTACTCTTTTTACCAACCTTAACATGCAACAAAAGGAGAAATTGAATGAATTGATTAGTGCTATTTATGAGAAGGATGAACTCTTGGATAGTCAAGAGGACTTCCTTATTAAGGAAAACAAAAAGCATGTTAAGACTAAAAATGCTTATGCTCAGGAGGTAGAGAAAAATGAAAAATTAACTAGTGAGCTAAGTACTTGCCATGACACTATTTCCAACCTTAGAATTGAGAATGCTAATTTGATTGCTAAGGTTGAGAAGTCAAATATTTGTGATGATTCAATTGTCAATCTTAGAAATGACAATGCTAATTTGATTGCTAAGATTGATAAGTTGAATGCCTCTCTTTCTAGCCTTAAGATTGAAAATGAAAAATTAATTGCTAAGGCTAAAGACTTAGATGTTTGCAATGTTTCTATTTCCAATCTTAGAGATGAGAATGCCATTTTACATGCTAAGATTGTTGAATTAAATGATTGCAAACCCTCTACATCTACCGTTGAGCATGTTTCTATTTGCACTAGATGTAGAGATGCTAATGTAGATGCTATCCATGATCACCTTGCTATGATTAAACAACAAAATGACATATAGCAAAATTAGATGCTAAAATTGCCGAGCATGAACTAGAAAATGAGAAATTTAAATTTGCTCGTAGCATGCTTTATAGTGGGAGATGCCCTGGCATTAAGGATGGCATTGGCTTCCAACAGGGGGACAATGTCAAGCTTAATGCCCCTCCTAAAAGATTGTCTAATTTTGTTAAGGGCAAGGCTCCCATGCCTCAGGTTAACGAGGGTTATATTTTGTATCCTGCTGGTTATCCTGAGGATAAGATTAGGAGAATTCATGCAAAGAAGACTCATTCTCACCATGCTTTTATTTATAAGAATGAGACTTCTAGCTCTAGGCATTCTACACATGTTAAAATGCCTAAGAAGAAATCTCCTACTGCATCAAATGCTCATAATGTTTCATTCAAAACTTTTGATGCTTCTTATGTGCTAACTAACAAATCAGGCAAGGTAGTTGCCAAATATGTTGGGGGCAAACACAAGGGCTCCAAGACTTGTGTTTGGGTACCCAAGGTGCTTGTTTCTAATGTAAAAGGACCCAAGACCGTTTGGGTACCTAAGAACAAGGCCTAAATTTGTTTTGTAGGTTTATGCATCCGGGGGCTCAAGTTGGATCATCGACAGCGGGTGCACAAACCACATGACCGGGGAGAAAAGGATGTTCTCCTCCTACGAGAAAAACCAAGATCCCCAAAGAGCTATCACATTCGGGGATGGAAATCAAGGTTTGGTCAAAGGATTGGGTAAAATTGCTATATCACCTGACCATTCTATTTCCAATGTTTTTCTTGTAGACTCTTTAGATTATAACTTGCTTTCAGTTTCACAATTATGTAAAATGGGTTACAACTGTCTTTTTACGGATGTAGGTGTTACTGTCTTTAGAAGAAGTGATGATTCAGTAGCATTTAAGGGAGTGTTAGAGGGTCAGCTATACTTAGTTGATTTCAATAGAGCTGAACTCAACGCTTGCTTAATTGCTAAGACTAACATGGGTTGGCTCTGGCACCGCCGACTAGCCCATGTTGGGATGAAGAATCTTCATAAGCTTCTAAAGGGAGAACACGTTTTAGGACTAACAAATGTTCATTTTGAGATAGACAGAATCTGTAGCGCATGCCAAGCAGGGAAGCAAGTTGGTGTTCATCATCCACACAAGAACATCATGACGACTGACAGGCCACTGGAACTACTCCACATGGACCTATTCGGCCCGATAGCTTACATAAGCATCGGCGGGAGTAAGTACTGTCTAGTTATTGTGGATGATTATTCTCGCTTCACTTGGGTATTCTTTTTACAGGACAAATCTCAAACCCAAGAGACCTTGAAAGGATTCTTGAGACGGGCTCAAAATGAGTTCGGGTTGAGGATCAAGAAAATAAGAAGCGACAATGGAACAGAGTTCAAGAACTCACAAATAGAAGGCTTTCTTGAGGAGGAGGGCATCAAGCATGAGTTCTCTTCTCCCTACACGCCACAACAAAATGGTGTAGTGGAGAGGAAGAATAGAACTCTAATGGACATGGCAAGGACCATGCTTGATGAGTACAAGACTTCGGATCGGTTTTGGGCCAAGGCAGTCAACACCGCTTGCTACGCCATCAACCGGTTATATCTACACCGAATCCTCAAGAAGACATCTTATGAACTCCTCACCGGTAAAAAGCCCAATGTTTCATATGAGTCTTTGGTAGCAAATGCTTTATTCTTGTTAAAAGAGGTAGAAAATCTAAATTTGCTCCTAAGGCTGTAGAAGGCTTTTTACTAGGATATGATTCAAACACAAGGGCATATAGAGTCTTTAACAAGTCCACTGGACTAGTTGAAGTTTCTTGTGACATTGTGTTTGATGAGACTAACGGCTCCCAAGTGGAGCAAGTTGATCTTGATGAGCTAGATGATGAAGAGGCTCCGTGCATCGTGCTAAGGAACATGTCCATTAGGGATGTGTGTCCTAAGGAATCCGAAGAGCCTCCACAAGCACAAGATCAACCATCTTCCTCCATACAAGCATCTCCACCAACTCAAGATGAGGATGAGGCTCAAGATGATGAAGGAGAAGATCAAGAAGATGGGCCACCTCAAGAGGAGGACATTGATCAAGGGGGAGATGCTAATGATCAAGACAAGGAAGAAGATGAAGATCCAAGGCCGCCACACCCAAGAGTTCACCAAGCAATCCAACGAGATCACACCGTGAACACCATCCTCGGCGATATTCATAAGGGGGTAACCACTCGATCTTGTGTTGCTCATTTTTGTGAACACTACTCTTTTGTTTCCTCTATTGAGCCACACAGGGTAGAGGAAGCACTTCAAGATTCGGATTGGGTGTTGGCGATGCAAGAGGAGCTCAACAATTTCACAAGGAATGAGGTATGGCATTTGGTTCCACGTCCTAACCAAAATGTTGTAGGAACCAAGTGGGTCTTCCGCAACAAACAAGATGAGCACGATGTGGTGACTAGGAACAAAGCACGACTTATGGCCAAGGGATATTCACAAGTCAAAGGTTTGGATTTTGGTGAAACCTATGCACCCGTAGCTAGGCTTGAGTCAATTCGTATATTACTTGCCTATGCTACTTACCATGGCTTTAAGCTCTATCAAATGGACGTGAAGACTGAAGAGTGCCTTCCTCAATGGACCAATCAAGGAAGACGTCTATGTTGAGCAACCTCCCGGCTTTGAAGATAGTGAGTATCCTAACCACGTGTATAAACTCTCTAAGGCGCTTTATGGGCTCAAGCAAGCCCCAAGAGCATGGTATGAATGCCTAAGAGATTTTCTTATCACTAATGGCTTCAAAGTCGGCAAGGCTGATCCCACTCTATTCACTAAAACCATTGAAAATGATTTGTTTGTATGCCAAATTTATGTTGATGATATCATATTTGGGTCTACTAACAAATCTATTTGTGAAGAGTTTAGTAGGATCATGATTCAAAAATTCAAAATGTCTATGATGGGGGAGTTGAAGTATTTTCTAGGATTTCAAGTGAAGCAACTCCAAGAGGGCACCTTTATCAGCCAAACAAAGTACATTCAAGATATTCTCACCAAGTTTGGAATGAAGGATGCCAAGCCCATCAAGACACCCATGGGAACCAATGGGCATCTCGACCTCGACACGGGAGGTAAATCCGTAGATCAAAAGGTATACCGGTCGATGATAGGATCTCTACTCTATTTATGTGCATCTCGACCGGATATTATGCTTTCTGTATGCATGTGTGCAAGGTTCCAAGCCGATCCTAAGGAAGTTCACCTAAGGGCCATGAAGAGAATCTTGAGATATTTAGTTCAAACACCTAAGTTTGGCCTTTGGTACCCCAAGGGATCCCTCTTTTGATTTATTAGGATATTCCGATGCTGATTGGGCAGGGTGTAAAATTGATAGGAAGAGCACATCAGGGACTTGTCAGTTTCTGGGGAGATCCCTGGTGTCTTGGGCTTCAAAGAAACAAAACTCAGTAGCTCTTTCTATCGCCGAAGCTGAGTACATTGCCGTAGGCCATTGTTGCGCGCAATTGCTTTGGATGAGGCAAACCCTTAGGGACTATGGCTACAAATTTAGCAAAGTCCCTCTCCTATGTGATAATGAGAGTGCAATCCGCATGGCGGATAATCCCGTTGAACACAGCCGCACTAAGCACATAGCCATTCGGTATCACTTTTTGAGAGATCACCAACAAAAGGGGGATATCGAAATAGCCTATATAAACACCAAAGATCAATTGGCCGATATCTTTACCAAGCCTTTAGATGAGAAAACCTTTACCAAACTTAGGAATGAGCTAAATATTCTTGATTCTAGGAATTTTGATTGATTCTTTGCACACATAGCACATTTATATACCTTATCTCTTTTATGTCTACGACTAATGTGTTTTCAAGTGTAATCTTATGCTTAGTCATAGAATTGAAAGGGAAATGGAGTATTCGGCAAAGAAGGCGCTTCCACTCAACTCCATCGATATTTGCCGGTATTCCGCATCGCTCTCCACTTTGGTATAATCTTCACTCATACTCTTTTATTTGCCATTGAGGAGAAAGTATAAGGGCTTACATTTCACTCACAAGTATCCGTTTTTGGCGATTCATGCCAAAGGGGGAGAAAGTATGAGCCCAAAGCAAAAGGACCGCACCACCACTAAATTTTAAAAAAATGAAGTTTTCAAAATGCGGTGGTGGTGCGGTCCTTTTGCTTTGGGCTCATACTTTTGGTGGGGGAGAAAGTATGAGCCCAAAGCAAAAGGACCGCACCACCACCGAATTTTTAAAAATGAAGTTTTCAAAATGACATCTTATTGTGTTCCAAAGGGGGAGAAAGTAGTATCTTCAAAACTTGCAAAGCCCTCTTGAACACTAAGAGGAGAATTTTATTTAGGGGGAATTTTGTTTAAGTCAAAGGAAAAGCATTTGAAACAGGGGGAGAAAATTTCAAAATCTTGAAAATGCTTCTTTCAATCTTATTCATGTACCTTTGACTATTTGCAAGATGTTTTGAAAAGAGTTTTACAACGGATTTGCAAAAACAAAACTCGTGGTGCAAATGAGGTCCAAAATTTTAAATAAGAAGAAAACAATCCATGCATATCTATTGAAATAATTATATTGGTTTCAATTCCAAGCAACCTTTGCACTTACCTTATGCAAACTAGTTTAATTCTGCACTTTTATATTTGCTTTGGTTTGTGTTGGCATCAATCACCAAAAAGGGGGAGATTGAAAGGGAAATAGGGTCAAACCTTTTCCCATATGAATTTTGGTGGTTGAATTGCCCAACACAAATCATTGAACTAACTAGTTTGCTTTAGATTATGAGTTCTACAGGTGCCAAAGGTTCACAACAAACCAATACAAAGTCAAAAGAAAGGGTTCAAAACAAAGGAGCAAAGTATACCGAAGGCAGCCTTGGTCTGGCGCACCGGACTGTCCGGTGTGCCACCGGACAGTGTCCGGTGCACCAGGGAGATCGATTCTGAACTTGCCAGCTTCGGGAATTTGGGGAAGCCACTCCGCTAAAATTCACCGGACTGTCCGGTGTGCCAGCGGAGCAATGGCTACTTCGCGCCAATGGTCGCCTGCAAGGAACAGTAAAAGCAAACAGTGAGCGCCTGCACGTGCAGAAGTCAGAGCAGGCGCCAGAAGACGCACCGGACAGTGAACAGGACCTGTCCGGTGCACCACCGGACTGTCCGGTGTCCCCACTTGTTAGAGCTCCAACGGTCGGAACCCAACGGCCTGGTGACGTGGCTAGCGCACCAGACAGTGTCCGGTGGCACACCAGACTGTCCGGTGCGCCATACGACAGAAGCCTTCACCAACGACCATTTCGTGGTTGTGGCTATAAATACCCCCAACCACCCCACATTCAAGGCATCTAATTTTCAGCCATTTGCATTCAATACAAGAGCTCTAGACTTCATTCCAAGACACAAACAAGAGATCAAATCCTCTCCCATGTCCAAAGTTCATTCCAATCAAATAGTGACTAGAGAGAGTGACATTTGTGTTCATTCGAGTTCTTGCGCTTGGATCGCTTTTCTTCTTCTTTCTTTCTTGTTCCCAACTCAATTGTAATCAAGGCAAGAGACACCAATTGTGTGGTGGTCCTTGTGGGGACTATGTGTCCCGATTGATTGAGAAGAGAAGCTCACTCGGTCTAGGTGACCGTTTGAGAGAGGGAAAGGGTTGAAAGAGACCCGGTCTTTGTGACCACCTCAATGGGGAGTAGGTTTGCAAGAACCAAACCTCGGTAAAACAAATCACCGTGTCTCACTCTTCTTTTGCTTGTGATTTGTTTTCTCCCTCTCTTTCGGACTCGTTTATATTTCTAACGCTAACCCTGGCTTGTAGTTGTGCTTAAGTTTATAATTTTCAGATTCCGCCTATTCACCCCCCCTCTAGGCGACTTTCACACCTTCACGCCAAGGACTGGAAACACTTCGGTGGAAGTCGTGGAAATAGTCCCTTGTGCTCGGAACAAGTGGGGTAACTGGTGGCACTTTTGGTTTTATGTCTCTGGTGGGGAAGTCGAAGATCTCCATGGGCTCCCTGCGGCTATTATGTGCTCTCACTGCTATGTGGCGTTCCCACCGTTCGAGGTGGCGGAGGACGATGAGGACGAAGGGGCCCTTCGGTACGCTGCCCGCATGAGTAGCGAGCGCGATCTGGTTGAGGAATTCATTGGGTATGGAGTATGGCCCTTGGCGCACGGCTGGGTGCTTGGCGAAGTGTGCCCCCGCCGGATGCCAACCTTGGGCGATCAGTTGGTGCGAAGTCTTGCCTTTGCCTTGGATTTGCGGGGCCAGAACCCGGCCGTGTTTGTGCGTGAAGTGGAGGCCGAGGCCACAAGGATTGTAGGGCGATATGTGCCGAGGATGGAGACCTTGCGTAGTTGGGATATTCGCGGTTCTAATGTTCATTTGAACCGTGTTTTTGAGTTGAACCGTCTGCCATATGGCGGTTACCTGGGAGACGACGATGCTATTGTTGTCGACCGCTGGGGAAAAAGGGCGGCGACAGCGGTCGACGAAGGCCCTTCGTGGGGAGCTGTGCCGGCTGCGGCCACTAAAAAGAGGAAACTAGGTACTGCAGCTGAGGGGTTGGGGGTCTCCAATCATTTTGCTATGGATTTATTAGGAACTTGCGCGGCCCCTGGGAGAGGATGTCTTCGCCTGAGCTCAGGGAATCTTCCGCGCGAATGTTAAAGGTTACCGGGGGTCGGTGGCCTAGGAATGTTCCGATCCCTCGGGTGGCCGGCGACGACATTCGTACTTCTTGATTAGCTTGTGAGATGAGGAGTTTTCCTTATAGGCGGAATGTTGCTGCTATTGTGTCGGCAGTGATGGAAAAGGATCGCCAAGACACGTCGTGGAAGCGTCGGGCGTTTGCTAGGGTAGGGGACCTGCGCCGCGAGGTCAAGATGGCTCGGGGGGTCATGAAGTCTGCCGCCCCGGTACCAGTAAGCCTCCGCTGGGTGCAAAGTCTGCCGCCCCGGCCCCAGCAAGCCGCTCCCTGCCGTGCCCGTGCAGGAGCGAAGGCTTCCGTCGCCGCCGCGTGCCGCTACAACGGAGGTGGTTAGGCCCAAGGCCTCCATGGATATTTCCGTGGATGACTATCTTCTGGGTGGCGTCTCGATATTCGACGTGCATACGAGGCGGGGACTTGTTGGTGAGTTTTTTTGGATTGGGTTTTTGACGAGATTGGTATAGGATCTGAGGCTGGGCAAGTAGCTGTTGCCCCGGCGTTTGTGGCGGCTGGGCCGGTCGCCGTGGTGACTGGTGTGACGAGGTCTGTGCAGGACCCGTGGGCCCAGTTTTGCGCCAGCGGCGAGATCTCTTCGGCCGCCGCCGCTAAGGACGTGGCAGTCTCAGTTGCGCAGCAGCTGAAGCATGTAAGTTGTCTTCGACAGTGTGCTCTTTTTTTATGACTTTAAGTTTGACGGTGGTTGATGACAGGCGACCGCCTTTGCCAAATGGATTGCGTCCGGGGCCCTGACCTCGGAGTTCGCTGCCGAAAGGCGGTGACTCAAAGGGAGGAATGAGCACCTCCGGACACAACTCACTGAGGCTATGCAGGACAAGTCAGCCGCGGAAAGCAAGAGCCGCAATCTAATGGACAATCTGTCAGCGGCGGAGGCCGAAAACGAGGAACTTGGTCGCCGGCTGGCCGCGGAGAAGGAGGATGCTGACAAGGCCTGCGCGGAGGCCTATGTTGCGTGTGCCGAAGCTAAACTTGTGCGCGCCGAGGCTAGCCTTGCCCTCCAACGTGCTGCGGAGGCGAACCACAGGAGCCTTCGCAGCTACCTAGACAAGGCAGAAGCCTCTACCCGCACAGGGGTGGACCGAGCACGTGCACTGCTCATGGACGCGTACCGACAACTTGGTGCGTGTACGACCCCCTTTGATGCATCTGGCAAGGAGGTGGGCCTTCGCTTTCTCGGGTGGTTGCAGGAGGAGCTGGAGGTGCTTCCATCGATCACGACGGGTCTCATGTCCTTCGCTTCGCTCATCTCCTGTGAGGGGGCCGCGAATGCCTTGTCCCGTGAGGGATGCAGGCACTTCGAAGTCTTCGATCGATCCGATGAAGACTTCGACCGCGAGATCTTCTAGGTTGAAGATGCGGTGCTAAAGCGGTCCACTAGGGCGCTTTATGATAGGTTGTGGGGCCCTCACGGCTGTGACACTGTCCGAGAAAGGTCTGACCGGGCGATGGAGCAGGTACAGATTGTTGTTATTTTATTTTATTGTCAAGAAAATGTACTGATGTTGGTGCTATTTTTGTAGATGGCAAATGATGAGGAGGTCAAAGACTTGGGTGGTCTGGAGAGCGCGAATCCTTTGGTGGAGGGTGCGAGGGCGGGGGCTGAGGACCAGCCAGCGCCTGCTACTAGTGTTGGCGAAGACGACCCTATGGCCGCCGCCGCGTTGCCTGCAGACACTTCGGGGGTAGCCATGCCAGTTGCTGAAGACCCTGAAGCGTCGGCCGACCCTGCCAGGTGGCGGGATAGACTTAGAGGCGTTGGGTGTAGGGTTCTATTTTTGTGATACTGAAACTCGGTTGCTGCGTAGGTTCCGACGTCTGGGCCTGTGCAAGCAACCCCTACTAATGATATTAATTTTGTGGCGACTGCGAACGCAGTGCCTGCTAATGATAGTTTTTCTGGTTCTGAATCTGGGTCTTTTTCATCTGATGGTGGCTAGTTTGAGAGCCCGTTTTCCTGGACTAAAGAGTCTTCAGATGAAGATTTGGATTATTTTGCTGCGTTAGATGTTGCCACGACGGAGTCTTCGCCGCGGCTGGAGATGGGTGAAGCGTTGGATCCCTCAGCTGGGGCGAGGGTCGAACACCATCAATGAAAAGTGGTGGCGAAGCATAGTGTTGGTGAGAGGTCGCGAAGTGGTAGGCGCTGTCGGATGGGGTTGGAGCGAACTCGTCTTCGTGTAGATCGGGGTAATCAACGCGACTTGTTGTCTTCGTCGTTTGGGATGAGTATTGGTGAGGGGGACTTATGGAGTTTGTTTGAGGGTGAGGAATTGAAAATGATGTTGTTTAATTATCAGGAGGCGGGCATTATCCCGAAGGTTGAGCCGATGTAGAATGTGTGATGCCCTCGCTTGTCGTGCGGTGGTAGAGGGCGCAATTGTATTTATTTGTGCGGTGGGTCTGGTGACCCTTCGCTGTGTGTATGTAATCTGCCACTCGTGTTGTAATGTGGCCTGTTGCCATTTGCTTGGCAGTGTGATGTTGTAAGTGTCCGGCGGCGCCCTTGGGCGATTTTTACGCGGGGTTGTCTTGTGGGAAAGACTTCGTGTCGCGCACTTGTTGTGCTTATCTGGCTGCACCCTTAGGTGACTTTTGCATAGAGTGTCTTTTAGTAAAAGACTTCATATCGCGCACTTGTTGTGCTTGTCTGGCTGCACCCTTAGGCGACTTTTGCACGGAGTATCTTTTGGTAAAAGACTTCGTATCGCATACTTGTTGTGCTTGTCCGGCTGCACCCTTAGGCGACTTTTGCACGGAGTGTCTTTTGGTAAAAGACTTCGTATCGCGCACTTGTTGTGCTTGTCCGGCTGCACCCTTAGGCGACTTTTGCACGGAGTGTCTTTTGGTAAAAGACTTCGTATCGCGCACTTGTTGTGCTTGTCCGACTGCACCCTTAGGCAACTTTTGCATGGAGTGTCTTTTGATAAAAGACTTCATATCGCGCACTTGTTGTGCTTGTCCGGCTGCATCCTTAGGCGACTTTTGCGTGGAGTTTGTCGCACGTGATGGTAGTCTATGCTACCTGTCGCGGTGACTTCGAATCGGTCGAATGCCGAAGATCGTCGAAGCAGTCTCTTTCGACATGGTGATGCTTGGATATTTTTGCGGGGGCTTTTCACTGGTATATTATATGACTCCGCCTCATTAAAAACCTCACCCCCTAGGAGGAAAAGAGCGCGGGCCTGAGCAACATTGTTTGTAGAATTACATAGGCGCGTAGGCCCTGAGACTTAAACAAAAAATTTTCGGAGATTATTGATATTCCAGGAATGCTCTAAGTCCTCGCCAGATGATGTTGCCAGCCTGTACGCGCTGGAGGATGCCTTCGACTTGACAATGAATGGACCTTCCCATTTCGGCTCCAGCTTGCCCCGTGATTCTATCCGGGTGGTCCAGACGAGTACGAGGTCTCCTTTGTTGAATTCTCTTGGGACAACTGCGTTGTTGTGCCAGGCCTTGGTTTGAGCTTGATATCTATCGAGGGCCTACAGGGCGAGGACACAGTCTCTGTCGATGAGATCTTTCGAAGTTGGTTCGTCGACATCGGGGACTGCTAATGTGTTTGTTCTGGGCGATCAATGCTTCATCTCTTGCGGAGTCATGGCCTCGGATCCATACAATAGGCGGAAAGGTGTGAACCCGGTTGCCCGACATTCTGTCGTGTTTAGGGCCCATACTACTTCAAGTAGTTGGTCGACCCATTTGCCCTTTTTGTTGTCGAGAAGTCTTTTCTTGATGGCAGTAAAAATCTTGCCATTGGCATGTGAGAGCACCTAGAGGGGGGTGAATAGGTGATCCTGTAAAATTCAACAACTAATAGCCACAAAACTTGGTTAAGTGTTAGAATTATAAAACCAAGTGGCTATAGAGCGAGCTCTTGCGAATCACAATAATCACACAGAAAAGCAATCACAAGAGACACACGAGTTATCCCATGGTTCAGCAAGTATAACACTTGCCTACCTCCACGTTGTGGCGTCCCAATGGACGAGGGTTGCACTCAACCCCTTTCAAGTGATCCAATGATCAACTTGAATACCACGGTGTTCTTCTTCCTTATACTTTTTCCCTTTTGCGAGGAATCTCCACAACTTGGAGTCTCTCGCCCTTACAACAAAGCTCAAAGTGAAAACACTAGAGTAAGGATGGGAAGCAACACACACAAATCCGCAGCAATACGCACACACACAAGCCAAGACTTGAGCTCAAATGAAGCGCAACAAGTTCACTACTAGAACGGAGCTCAAATCACTAACAAAGTCAATCGAGTGTGCGGAGACGGAGTGTGGAAGACTTAGAATACTCAAAGTATGCTTAGGTTACTCCTCCATGCGCCTAGGGGTCCCTTTTATAGCCCCAAGGCAGCTAGGAGCCGTTGGAGGCAACTTTGGAAGGCAAATCTTGCCTTCTGCCGGGTGGCGCACCGGATAGTCCGGTGTGCCACCGGACAGTCCCTGTAGCTGTCCGGTGCGTGATCTCCTTCCTTTTCTGGCGCATCCGACCGTTGCAGATTTCTAGCAGTTGGTGCACCGGACACTGTCCGGTGCACACCGGACAGTCCGGTGCCCCTTGCCGACCGTTGGCGCGCCCACGCGTCACGCGCGGATTGCGTGGCCGACCGTTGGCGCAGTCGACCGTTGGCTCACCGGACAGTCCGGTGAATTTTAGCCGTATGCCGTTGAACGTTTCCTGAGAGCGACGACTTCGCCGCGAACGACTCACCGGACAGTTCGGTGCACCACCGGACAGTCCGGTGAATTATAGCCGTACGCCGCCGTCGAGTCCCGAGAGCGGACTGTTCACCGAGACTGGTCCTGGCGCACCGGAGACTGTCCGGTGCACCACCGGACAGTCCGGTGCACCCAGACCGAGTGGCACAGCCAACTCTTCTCCAATCCATTTTCTCCTGTTTCTAGCACTTAGACACAATACATTAGTACTCAAATCAATGTACTAAGTCTAGAAACGTACCTTGTAATATGATTTGCACTTCTTCACTCTTTGGCACAAATTAGCACTTAGAGAAAATGTGTTGTGCACTTAATCACCAAAACACTTTAGAAATGGCCCAAGGGCACATTTCCCTTTCAATCTCCCCCTTTTTGGTGATTTATGCCAACACATCAAAAAGCAACTAAAAGAAGTGCAACATCAACGCAATTGAGAACAAGAATTGTTTTTTATTCAAATTTGGCATATTTGGATCATTCTTTGCCACCACTTAGTTTGTTTTTGAAATCAAACTCATTTTCGTATCTCTAAGTCAAACACACTTGTTTAGGCACAAAGAGAGATATTTAAATGGAAAAATTAATCAAGAGCCATAAACTCCCCCTTTTTCCCATAATCCTACATTCTCCCCATAAGAGGCCAAATTTTGATAATAAGAGTATTTTGACAAATCAAAAATTCTAACTCTACTATTTTCAAAATTCTCAAGTGGTAGCTGATCCATTTGCTTTGGCCTTAATTTCTCCCCCTTTGGCATTAAGCACCAAAACGGGGTCATTCTTGGCCCTTTAACCCCATTGCCTCACCAAAATTGTCAATTAAGAGCAAAAGGCAATAAGAGCATAGAAATGAACTTGGAGTTATTACCGGAGTGCAGTGGAAGTCTTTGCATGGTCCAAGTTCACCTTTCCCTTTCAATCCACTTTTGAGACTAAATCAAG
This sequence comes from Zea luxurians, assembly GCA_029449295.1. Lineage (NCBI taxonomy): Eukaryota > Viridiplantae > Streptophyta > Magnoliopsida > Poales > Poaceae > Zea > Zea luxurians. Next base: position 17,187,500 of record JAOPSE010000053.1, read on the forward strand.
AACTCAAACACAAAGGTTAGTCTCAAAGTGTCAAGTTGTAGCATGCCTCCCCCTAAATAAGTGCATCACTTGCAAGTGGACTTGTGAGGTCCGGGGATCATGGTTACAACTTGAGCACCACAAATGAACAAAAATAGATTGAAATGCATAAATTACATGATCAAAGGCATAAACACATGTATGCTATAGATCAATCCAAGTTACACGAATCTAAGACATTTAGCTCACTACGCAACCTGCAAAACCTTTTCTCATCTAAAGGCTTGGTGAAGATATCGGCTAGCTGGTTCTCGGAGTTAATATGGTACACCTCGATATCCCCCTTTTGCTAGTGGTCTCTCAGGAAGTGATGCCGGATGTCTATATGCTTAGTGCGGCTGTGTTCAACAGGATTATCCGCCATGCGGATTGCACTCTCATTGTCACATAGGAGTGGGGCTTTGCTCAGATTGTAGCCAAAGTCCCGGATGGTTTGCCTCATCCAAAGTAGTTGCGCGCAACACTGTCCTATGGCAACATACTCGGCCTCAGTGGTGGATAGGGCAACGGAAGTTTGTTTCTTTGAGCTCCAAGACACCAGGGACCTTCCTAGGAATTGGCATGTCCCTGATGTACTCTTCCTATCAACCTTGCACCCGGCATAATCGGAGTCTGAATATCCAATCAAGTCAAAGGTAGACCCCTTTGGATACCAGATCCCGAAGCAAGGCGTAGCAACTAAATATCTAAGAATCCGCTTAACAGCCACAAGGTGACATTTCCTTGGGTCGGACTAATATCTAGCACACATGCATACGCTAAGCATAATATCCGGTCTACTAGCACATAAATAAAGCAAGGAACCTATCATAGACCGGTATGCCTTTTGATCAACGGACTTACCTCCTTTGTTGAGGTTGACATGTCCGTCGGTTCCCATTGGAGTCTTTGCGGGCTTGGCGTCCTTCATCCCGAACCGCTTGAGCAAGTCTTGTGTGTACTTCGTTTGGGAGATGAAGGTGCCGTCCTTGAGTTGCTTCACTTGGAACCAAGGAAGTAGTTCAACTCGCCCATCATTGACATCTCAAATTTCTGAGTCATCACCCTGCTAAACTCCTCACAATACTTTTGGTTAGTAGAACCAAATATTATGTCATCGACATAAATCTGGCACACAAATAGGTCACCATCACAAGTCTTAGTGAAAAGAGTTGGATCGGCTTTCCCAACCTTGAAAGCATTAGCAATTAGGAAATCTCTAAGGCATTCATACCATGCTCTTGGGGCTTGCTTAAGTCCATAGAGCGCCTTAGAGATCTTACACACGTGGTCGGGGTACCGTTCATCCTCAAAGCAAGGGGGTTGCTCCACGTACACCTCCTCCTTGATTGGCCCATTGAGGAAAGCGCTCTTCACATCCATTTGGAACAACTAGAAGGAATGGTGAGCGGCATAGGCTAACAAAATGCGAATAGACTCTAGCCTAGCCATAGGAGCAAAAGTCTCTTCAAAGTCCAAACATGCGACTTGAGCATAACCTTTTGCCACAAGTCGAGCCTTGTTCCTTATCACCACCCCGTGCTCGTCCTGTTTGTTGCGGAACACCCACTTGGTTCCCACAATGTTTTGCTTGGGACGTGGCACCAGGGTCCAAACTTCATTTCACTTGAAGTTGTTGAGCTCTTCCTACATGGCCAACACCTAGTCCGGATCTAGCAAGGCCTCTTCTACCCTAAAAGGCTCGATAGAAGAGACAAACGAGTAATGCTCATAAAAATTAGCTAGACGTGAGCGAGTTGTTACTCCCTTGCTTATATCACCCAAAATCTGGTCGATGGGATGATTCCTTTGAATAGTTGCTCGGACTTGAGTTGGAGGGGCCCATGGTGCTTCTTCCTCCACAACTTGGTCATCTTGTGCCCCCCCTTGATCACACGCCTCCTATTGAGGAACCTGTTCATCATCTTGAGTCGGGGGATGCACCATCGTTGAGGAAGAAGGTTGATCTTGCTCTTGGTGTTCCTGTGGTCGCACATCTCCAATCGCCATGGTGTGAATTGCGTCCGTTGGAACATCATCTTCATCTACATCATCAAGATCAACTTGCTCTCTTGGAGAGCCATTAGTTTCATCAAATACAACGTCGCTAGAGACTTCAACCAAACCCGATGATTTGTTGAAGACTCTATACGCCTTTGTATTTGAGTCATAACCTAACAAAAACCCTTCTACAGCTTTGGGAGCAAATTTGGAATTTCTACCTTTCTTCACTAGAATATAACATTTACTCCCAAATACACGAAAGTATGACACGTTGGGTTTGTTACCGGTTAGGAGTTCATACGAGGTCTTCTTGAGGAGGCGATGAAGGTAGACCTGGTTTATGGTGTGGCAAGCTATGTTCACAGCTTCTGACCAAAACCGCTCGGGCGTCTTGAATTCTCCAAGCATCGTCCTCGCCATGTCTATAAGCGTTATGTTCTTCCTCTCTACCACACCGTTTTGCTGTGGTGTGTAGGGAGCGGAGAACTCATGCTTGATTCCTTCCTCCTCAAGGTACTCCTCTACTTGTAAGTTCTTGAATTCGGACCCGTTGTCGCTTCTTATCTTCTTCACCTTGAGCTCAAATTCGTTTTGAGCTCTCCTTAGAAAGCGCTTAAGGGTTCCTTGGGTTTCTGATTTATCCTGCAAAAAGAATACCCAAGTGAAGCGGGAAAAATCATCAACGATAACAAGACCATACTTACTTCCCCCGATGCTGAGGTAGGCGACGGGTCCAAAGAGGTCCATATGAAGTAGCTCCAGGGGTCTTGATGTGGTCATCACATTCTTGCTGTGATGAGCGCTTCCCACCTGATTACCTGCTTGACAAGCTGCACAAGGTCTATCTTTTTCGAAAAACACATTGGTTAGACCTAACACATGTTCTCCCTTTAGAAGTTTATGAAGGTTCTTCATCCCAACATGTGCTAGACGGCAATGCCACAACCAGCCCATGCTAGTCTTAGCAATTAAGCATGCATCTAGATCGGCCTCCTCTTTCGAAAAATCAACTAAGTAGAGTTTGTCGTCTAGTACACCCTTAAAAGCTAGTGAACCATCACTCTTTCTAAAGACAGACACATCTACATTGGTAAATAAACAATTGTAGCCCATATTACATAGTTGACTAACAGACAACAAGTTGTACCCGAGCGATTCAACTAAGAACACATTAGATATGGAATGCTTGGATGAAATAGCTATCTTTCCTAGCCCTTTAACCTTGCCTTGATTCCCATCTCTAAAGATAATCGAATCTTGGGAATCTTTGTTCTTAACGTAGGAGGTGAACATCTTCTTCTCCCCCATCATATGGTTTGTGCATCCACTGTCAATAATCCAGCTTGAGCCCCCGGATGCATAAACCTGCAAGGCAAATTAGGCTTGGGTTTTGGGTACCCAACTCTTGTTGGGTCCTACAAGGTTAGTAACAATAGCCTTTGGGACCCAAATGCAAGTCTTGTCTCCCTTGCATTTGGACCCCATCTTTCTAGCAACCACTTTTTCATTTTTACATGAGAGAACAAATGTAGTGTTGCAAGCATGAAAGACAGTGGTAGATCTATTACACACTTTCCTAGGAGCACGAGACACAAAATTTCTCCTAGGCCTACCATTAAACTTGGAACTCGAAGCAATCATGGCATGTGAGTCAAAAGCATTATAACTCCTATTATAATGAGAATTTCTAGAATATTTTCTATCATGGTACATGAAAGCATGATTCTTTTGACTACTACTAGCCATAGGGGCCTTCCCTTTCTCCTTGATGGAAATGGGAGCCCTTTGACTTGTTAAGTTCTTGGCTTCCTTTCGAAAGCCAAGTCCATCCTTAATTGAGGGATGTCTACCAACGGTGTAGGCATCCCTAGCAAATTTTAATTTATCAAAGTCATTTTTGCAAGTCTTAAGTTGGGCATTAAGACTTGCCACTTCACTTTTTAATTTTGTAATAGAGGTAAGGTGCTCAACACATGCATCAACATTAAAATCCTTACACCTATTACAAATGACAACATGCTCTACACAAGAATTAGATTTATTAACTACTTCTAGCTTAGCATTTAAATCATCATTAATACTCTTTAAGCTAGACACAGTTTCATGACAAGTAGATAATTCAGAAGAAAGCATTTCATTCCTTTTAACCTCTAAAGCAAGAGACTTTTGCACACTTACAAATTTATCATGCTCTTCATATAAAAGATCCTCTTGCTTTTCTAAAAGTCTATTCTTTTCATTTAAAGCATCAATCAATTCATTGATTTTGTCTACTTTAGTTCTATCTAAACCTTTGAACAAGCTTGAGTAATCTACTTCATCATCACTAGAGTCATCATCACTTGAAGTAGTGTACTTAGGAGTATCTCGAGCGCTTACCTTTTTCTCCTTTGCCATGAGGTAGGTGTGGCGCTCGTTGGGGAAGAGAGATGACTTGTTGAAGGCCGAGGCGGCGAGTCCTACATCGTCGGAGTCGGACGAAGAGCAATCCGAATCCTACTCTTTGCCTAGGTGCGCCTCGCCCTTCGCCTTCTTGTAGGCCTTCTTCTCCCTTTTCCCGCTCTTTTCTTGTTCCTGGTCATTAGCATTATCGGGACAATTTGCTACGAAATGACCAGTCTTACCACATTTAAAACAGGAGTGCTTTCCCTTTGCTTTGCTCTTGTTGGGATGCTCCTTTCGTCCTTTTAGCGCCGTCTTGAAGCGCTTGATAATGAGGGCCATTTCATCTTCATTTAGCCCGGCAGCTTCAACTTGTGCCACCTTGCTAGGTAGCGCCTCCCTGCTGCTGCTTGTTGCCTTGAGTGCAACGGGTTGGGGCTCATAGATGGGCATTGGGCCATTCAACGCCTCATCAACATATCTTGCTTCCTTGATCATCATACGCCCGCTCACAAACTTTCCGAGTATTTCCTCGGGCGTCATCTTTGTGTACCTAGGATTCTCATGGATTGAGTTCACAAGATGATGGTCAATGACAGTAAAAGACCTGAGCATAAGTCGGACGATGTCATGGTCCGTCCATCTCGTGCTTCCATAGCTCCTGATCTTGTTGACCAGGGTCTTGAGCCTGTTGTAAGTTTGCGTCGGCTCCTCCCCCTGATCATCATGAACCTTCCCAGCTCGCCTTCCACCAACTCCATTTTGGTGATCATGGTGGCGTCATTCCCCTCATGCGATATCTTGAGGGTGTCCCATATTTGCTTGGCGTTGTCCAAGCCGCTCACATTGTTGTATTCGACCCTGCACAATGATGCTAACAAAACAGTGGTAGCTTGTGCATTCTTATGGATTTGTTCATTGATAAACACAGGGTTGTCCGTACTATCAAATTGCATTCCATTCTCAACTATCTCCCAAATACTAGGATGGAGAGAGAAAAGGTGACTACGCATTTTGTGACTCCAAAAAGCGTAGTCCTCTCCATCAAAGTGTGGAGGTTTACCAAGAGGAATAGAAAGCAAATGGGCATTGGAATTATACGGAATACGAGAATAATAAAATGAAAAATTTGAGTTAACCGGTTTCTTTTTCTCGTCATAGTCGTCGTCTCTTGGGGAAGAAGAAGACTCATCGCTGTCGTAGTAGACGATCTTCTTAATGCGCCTCTTCTTCTTCCCGTCCTTCTTCTTATGACTCGAGCCAGAGTCAGTGGGCTTGTCGTCCCTCGACTCATTGAAGATGGACTACTTCTCCTTATCATTGACCACCATCCCCTTTCCCTTAGGATCCATCTCTTCGGGTAATTAGTCCCTTTCGTGAAGAGAACGGCTCTGATACCAATTGAGAGCACCTAGAGGGGGGTGAATAGGTGATCCTGTAAAATTCAACAACTAATAGCCACAAAACTTGGTTAAGTGTTAGAATGATAAAACCAAGTGGCTATAGAGCGAGCTCTTGCGAATCACAATAATCACACAGAAAAGCAATCACAAGAGACACGCGAGTTATCCCATGGTTCGGCAAGTATAACACTTGCCTACCTCCATGTTGTGGCGTCCCAATGGACGAGGGTTGCACTCAACCCCTTTCAAGTGATCCAATGATCAACTTGAATATCACGATGTTCTTCTTCCTTATACTTTTTCCCGTTTGCGAGGAATCTCCACAACTTGGAGTCTCTCACCCTTACAACAAAGCTCAAAGTGAAAACACTAGAGTAAGGATGGGAAGCAACACACACAAATCCGCAGCAATATGCACACAAACAAGCCAAGACTTGAGCTCAAATGAAGCGCAACAAGTTCACCACTAGAATGGAGCTCAAATCACTAACAAAGTCAATCGAGTGTGCGGAGACGGAGTGTGGAAGACTTAGAATACTCAAAGTATGCTTAGGTTACTCCTCCATGCGCCTAGGGGTCCCTTTTATAGCCCCAAGGCAGCTAGGAGCCGTTGGAGGCAACTTTGGAAGACAAATCTTACCTTCTGTCGGGTGGCGCACCGGACAGTCCGGTGTGCCACCGGACAGTCCCTGTAGCTGTCCGGTGCGTGATCTCCTTCCTTTTCTGGCGCATCCGACCGTTGCAGATTTCTAGCAGTTGGCGCACCGAACACTGTCTGGTGCACACCGGATAGTCCGGTGCCCCCTGCCGACCATTGGCGCGCCCACGCGTCGCGCGCGGATTGCGCGGCCGACCGTTGGCGCAGTCGACCGTTGGCTCACCGGACAGTCCGGTGCCTCACCGGACAGTCCGGTGAATTTTAGTTGTACGCCGTTGAACGTTTCCTGAGAGCGACGACTTCGCCGCGGACGACTCACCGGACAGTCCGGTGAATTATAGCCGTATGCCGCCGTCGAGTCCTGAGAGCGGACTGTTCACCGAGACTGGTCCTGGCGCACCGGACAGTGCACCACCGGACAGTCCGGTGCACCCAGACCGAGTGGCACAACCAACTCTTCTCCAATCCATTTTCTCCTGTTTCTAGCACTTAGACACAATACATTAGTACTCAAATCAATGTACTAAGTCTAGAAACGTACCTTGTAATATGATTTGCACTTCTTCACTCTTTGGCACAAATTAGCACTTAGAGAAAATGTGTTGTGCACTTAATCACCAAAACACTTTAGAAATGGCCCAAGGGCACATTTCCCTTTCTACACGCTCAACGACGCCGTTGGATTGTGGGTGGTACACTGAGGCGAAGATAGGCTTGGTTCCGATGGAAAAGCAGAAATCCCTAAAGTCTTGGCTATCGAACTGTTTGTCATTGTCGACTGTGAGTTCGGACGGGAGTCCAAAACGGCAGACAATGTTTTGCCAGAAGAATTTTTGAGTAGTCTTCGATGTTATTGTGGATACTGCTCTGGCATCGATCCACTTTGTGAAATATTCGACGGCGACGAAGGTGAATTTGGGATTCCCTTGAGCCGTAGGCAGTGGTCCAACGATGTCTAGCCCCTAGCATTGAAGTGGCCATGTATGGGCGATGAGCTTGGTGAATTGCGAAGGGCTGCCTGAGCGAGGGGAGAACTTTTGGCATGCTTCGCATGACCTCGTGACTCGATTGGCAGTACAAATTATTGCGGGCCAGTAAAATCCTTGATGAATCACCTTGGCAGTGAGGGCCCTGGGTCTTGAGTGGGAGCCGCAAGTTCCGCTGTGGACTTCATGGAGGATTTGTATGCCTTCGATTCAGTTATGCACTTCAGCATGGGCTGACTGATCCCCTTTTTGTACAGCTGACCCTCGACTAATGCGAAGTCCCGGCTTCTGTGCTTTAGTTGTTTGGCCTCATTGCTATCGCTTGGATGATAGTGTCCTTGCAGATACAGAGTTATTGGGGCCCACCAATCTTCGGCCATGATGAGGTTGACGATGCGGTGGCCTTCGACGTCCTGAGTTATTTGTAAGCCTTCTGGGTTGTGGACAGCTGGTGTGCCGATGACGTGGTAGAACACGTCGGAGGGCAAGGCCTCGCCCTTGGCCGTTGCTTTAGCCAACGCGTCGGCCTCTTCGTTCTTGGCGCGGTCAACATGTTGTAGGGTGAAACCCTTGAATTGTCTCTCGAGACTGCGGACGGCTGTGAGATATTGCATGAGCGCGGGGTCTTTTGCTGATGTTGGTCTTGTTCTCAAATGCTATGAGTTAAGAACAAGGCAACACAAAATATTAATAGTTAAAGACCTTCGTCCCTCGAAGCATTATCTCCCTCAGGATATAATGATCTTCAGACGAAGGTTATGAAGGACATACCTTCATCATCTCAATAAATAATAATGAAAACGTAAACATATGAAACATGGAAAGTAACATGAATAATCATATGATATTATCAGAACATTTTTATTATATTATCATGAATGAATATGAACAATATCGAATTACATTTGTACCTTCGGCTTGACAGAAAGTAAAAAGCTTGAGAGTGACGTGCGAGTGAATACAAGTCAGCGTGAACAGTATAGGGTTACTGTTCACATATTTATAAGCACGGGACATAGCCCGGTCGAAATTACATTTGTGTCCTTGACACCTAATCATATTCATGATACAAAATGCTAGGGACTAGATGGTCTTCTCCTCTTTAAGTCGGTGTCATCCTTCGTCTCAAGCACATCATTGTGCCGAAGCTTTGTTGATGATAGCTTCGGCATATTGTCTCGCCGAAGGTGTTTTTGCTCAGAGGACCTTCGACGAAGAAGAAGGCTCCCAACAGCTGAGTATTCCTTTTCGACCTGGCTGGCAACTACTTTGGAATCTGTCCTGACTATGCATGTGGTGACACCGAGTGCTCGTAGTTTGCGGAGTCCCAGGATGACGGCTTCATACTCTGCTATATTGTTAGTGCATCTGTCGGACTCCAAGGCGAAGCTGAGGCATGCCGTGTATATGTACTTGACGCCTATGGGTGATGTGATAATTGCCTCGGCGCCTGCCCCCGCATGGCACCACGCGTCGTCGCAGTGGATGGTCCACACTTTCTCTGGAGACTCTTCTTGCTGCCATGTTGGCCTTGTCCAATCAACAATGAAGTCTGCCAGGACTTGGGATTTAATCGCTATCCTAGGCTCGAAGGTGATGTGGTACTCGAAGAGTTCGGCTGCCCATTTGGCGATTCGGACGGACGTCTCTGGGTTCCTGAACAGTTCCCCTAGACCCCTGTCCGAAGTGACCCCTACCTTGAATGCTTCGAAGTAGTGGCGTAGCTTGCGCGATGCCATGACAACTGCGTATGAAATTTTTTCTAGCTCAGTCATGTTGCACTTAGAAGCCGTGAGGACTTCGGAGACATAGTACACTGGGCACTGCCGGGTCGTGTCCTCTCTGTCCTGCTCTTGGATTAACGCTGCGCTGACTGCACATAGCGAGGCTGCAATGTAGAGTAGAAGAGGCAGCAAAGGGTCGGGGCTAGCAAGAGTTGCTAAGTCTGATAGGTGTTGCTTGAGCGACTCGAAGGCTGCCGCCTGCTCTGGTCCCCAAGTGAAGTCTTTTGCGCCACGTAATGTCTTGAGGAAGGGTAGCCTGCACTCTTCGGATTTGGAAATGAATCTGTTCAAGGCGGCCAATCTGCCTGTCAGTCGCTGGACATCCCTAGCTGACTACGGGGGTGTCATGTTGATGATCGCTTGGATCTTGGTTTGGTTGGCCTCGATCCCTCGGTGCGACACTAGGTAGCCAAGTATCTTCCCCTGACGAACTCCGAAGACACACTTCTCGGGGTTGAGCCGAAATCGTGCGTCCCGCATATTAGCGAATGTCTCTACGAGGTCGGCCAGGTGATCCTCTTTGTTTTTGCTCACGACGATGATGTCATCCACGTAAGTGAAAATGTTGCGGCCTACTTGGCTTTCGAGCACCCTCTTGGTGAGGCGAGAAAAAGTTGACCCGACGTTTTTTAGTCCCTCTGGCATCCTGATGAAGCAGTACGTGCCGAAGGGTGTGATAAAGCTTGTGCTGGCCTTGTCTTCCTCTTTCATGTATATCTGGTGGTAACCAGAGAAGCAATCGAGGAGGGACATGACTTCGCATCCTGCTGCGCTATCGACTATTTTGTCGATCTGTGGCAGTGGGAAATTGTCCTTAGGACAGGCCTTATTGAGGCTGGTGAAGTCGATACACATGCGCCACTTGTCGCTTTTCTTTTGCACCATGACCACGTTGGCGAGCCATGTAGGATAAGCAATTGGCTCGATGAAGTTGGCTTCCAATAGGCGGTGCACCTCGGCTTTGGCGGCTTCGGTCTTCTCGTCGGACATTTTGCGCAGTCATTGCTTTTTTGGGCGCACCAAAGGGTCGATGCCTAGGCCGTGCTCTATGATGGTGCGGCTGACCCCGACCAGGTCGAGGGCGGACCAAGCGAAGACGTCCTTGTTTCGGGAGAGGCAGGAGATGAGTTTTTCCTCGTCTCGCGAGGTCAAGTCTTTGCTTATTACACCGTTTGCTTAGGCGTGGCCGGGTCGAGGGGTAACGCCTTCATTCCGTCGTTGCTTTTGTAGCTGTGCCTTTACTGTTTCGTCGGCGACTGGGCGGGTCCCTTCAAACCCTTCGCGTTGTGCTGTGAGGCAGTATACGTTGCGTTGCCCTGGAACGAAGTCTCTTTCAATATTGCGCGCAGTTTGCTGGTTGCCATAAACTGTGATCACGCCTTGCGGACCTAGGATTTTCATGCAAAGGTAAAGTCCATGAATGGCTGCTTCAAACTTGTTGATGGAGCCCCGGCCCATTATGGCGTTGTACGGGTATACCATGTCGACGATGTCGAAGGTGACCTGCTCACTTCGTGCATTGGGTGCTACACCGAATGACAGGGGTAGCTCTATCTTGCTAGCGGGAAAGGTGCCCTTGCCACCGAAGCCATATAGGGGGTTGTCCGAAGGCTTGAGTAAACTATGGCTGATGCCCATGCGGTCGAAGGTGTGCAGGAAGATGATGTCAGCTTGACTGCCGTTGTTGACCAGGACTTTGTGTAAGTCCCAGCCTGCTACGCTGCAGTTGATCACCATGGCATCGACGTGAGGAGCGTTGCGCAGATCAACGTCCCTGGCGTCGAAGGTGAGTGGCACATGAGACCACCTTGTTTGTACCACTAGGCCGGTGAGGGCGACGTGGTTAACTGTAGCATCCCAAAAATTCAAATCTTGATTTTTTTCCCAAACTTGCTCTAAATTCAAAATGAATTTTAAATTTCGTTTCGAAATGTTTGTTTGCGAGTTGATATCAACAAATAAAATATAGTGGTCTATATTCTCTCCAAAATCCTCCTCAAATATCCTACAAATATTTCCCTAGTGATCCCCCTCAAATTCTTTCTAGAGATACTGCCCAGATATTTCCCCAGTGGTCCCCCTCAAATTCTTTCAGAGATACTGCCCAGATATTTCCCTAGTAACCCCCCTCGATTTCTTTCTAGAAATACTGTCCAAATATTCCACCGATATATCTCCAAGTATTTTCCTCTTGAGAAATACCTTTACAATCATTTTTCAAGTCCCTACAAATATTTTCTTCATAACTTTCCTCATGCTCATACGTATGCGTATGCCTCCGGTGTCATACGGTGAGCTCTACAAGCTAATTACACTCATATAAGACAAATACATGCTAATCTCCCACTAGTCCTCTCATCCTCCCACTAATCCTCTCATCCCTCCCCCTAATCCTCCCACCATGGCTATAAATAGAGGGGCAAGGGCCTCCTCTCATCCCACCCAAGCCATTTCATGGCAACTCTATCCACTCCCCCCCACACGCCCACTCCACTTCCCACACAAGCACACACTAGCACAAGGATCGTTCGGTCGATCTTCGATCGTTCGTCCCTCTGTTCTTAGTTTGTTCGTTCGTTCGTCCGATCGTTCGATCGTTCGCCCGTTCGTTCGTCCAAATAATCTTTTTCCTGCCGTTATGCTGCCGAAATTCCGATCGTTCGTTCGTTCGATCATTCGATTGTTCATCGTTCGTTCATAGTTCCTATTCATCGTTCATCGTTCGTTCATAGTCCCTATTCATCGTTCTTCCAGATAATCTTTGTCCTGCCGTTATGCTGCCGAAATTCTGATCGTTCGTTCGTCCGATCATTCGATCGTTCGTCCGTTCGTTCATAGTTCCTATTCATCGTTCGTTCATCGTTAATATTCATCATTACTATTCATCGATCATCCGATCACCCCAAATTTCAACTACTCATCCATCATGCTATCCAGTCCACCTAAGACCAGCCAGACCCACATTCTAGTCATACGAACTCCGGTGATTGTGATTTTCCTTCCAATAGGGAACTTCCCATCTGGACACCCATCCCAGGTTTCTCCAAGTTGAGCATGCTTAACTTTGAGATTCCTTTGAACCAGGCTTCCAAACTCCGATTTCAATAATTCTTGTTTCTAATTTCTTATCAAACTATTCCCTATCCAACCATGTCATCCCTTAAGCATGGTTTATGTTCCAGAAAACTCCCAAAATACTCTTGTCCCATATTCTGCCTATAACTCTCTTATTCATACTAAGTCAGACGATTCATTCGTCACTATTCTCACCAACAGTGAACTTCACTGTGCTACACCACATACACCCAACTATAAATACACCTAGCTACCCTCGCCTTCTCCACACACACTTAACAGCCTCAGCTAAGGCAAACACCCCACCCACTCAGTTACTCCGCTCTGCCGGCTACACGCATAGTGTCGCTTCATCTCCAGTCCACCCTCCTGGTAAGCACCTCTACTCCACCACCAGTAATATCTCAACACCACATGACACAGATTCTACTCAAGACTCTACCCATCCATATATCTCTATTATGACCACTATACTAAATATTTGTTGGTATACTTACTTGTTTGTATATTTGCTTATTCATGTTGCATAGTTATCGAAGCGTTCGTGCCGTCTCGTGGAGGCCAGATCTGCAAGTCTACACCAGGCAGTGGAGCTAGAAGCCAGTTCCGAGAGCTCCCCTTCCCCCTTTGCCGGATAAGCACAGAAAGCTCACTGGATCCCTTTGATGCATAAATTACCTATGATTTTTCAACCACAACCCTCAGCCTGTTATTATATGCATGATATGATTTTGAGACAAGTTATTATGGCCACCCAGCCGCTTGCCGCAATCAATCCTTGATATATTTGTTACAAATGATTTGAGAAAAGGTGTGAGTTTTCAAAAGAAAATGCTTTTCAAAATGTGTATGATGAAGGGTTTTCACCCTTATCACCTTTGAGTAGGGATGATCAGGGACTCTCTGGTTTAGGGGAGGGCCTAAGGTGATGGCTCAGCTGGTTTAGGTGTGAGCAGAAGGATTGTCCCCTCATATAAGGACCGGTTTGTCATCCTTCACTACCTGTACTCATGAAAAGTACAACCACTCGAGGCTGTGTGGGCAGTCACTCAATCTGAACTCGTAAGGTCCAACCCCAGGGTTATGAAGGCTGGGGAGCACCGGGAGGATAAGGAGGGGGAATATTTTGTTCGGTTTGGACATGGCGGTGGCCTGACTCCTTCCGGTATAACCGTTAAGGTTAGGACGTGCGAGGAAGGAAAGAGATTCGGATTCGGATCTCATTGGCCATGAGATCGCAGAGCCGGACTAGTGGGTAAAGTGTACACCTCTGCGCAGAGTTCAAACCTATTCGAATAGTCTGTGTCCATTGGAATGGACGAGTCTGGTGTGGTATGGCAATTAGTGTTTTGTTTCTAAAAAAGGATGCGTTTGAGAAAAGTGGTTTTTAAAAGGTCCGGCGGTTGAGCCGTGAGCTATGGTGGACGGGAAGTCCAGTAGCTGTTTTTGAAAATGAAAACTAGTGGGAAACTGCTGAGATACCTGGATGGTTTAGTCCAGGGGATTTTATTCTATATTGAAAAACTTCCTGCTCCTTTGGGAGAGGATGCGCTTTGAAAAATACAAAATGTTTTACAAAACAACCCTGCATAAAATATTGCTGTTTCTGCAAAATATCCTGAGCTCCACATATTCCATGCATTATATCTGATTTCCCCATTCCGTGGGTGAAGGTGGGCTGCTGAGTACGTTTGTACTCACCCTTGCTTATTTGTTGTTTTTCAGAAAAGGAGATCGGGTAAGAGTTACGACTGTTCCCAACCTTGCATGTGGCTGTTGGACCGCTGATTTGCTTCGCTGCGTATATCAAGCTGCTTTAGCCCCACTCTGATGTTATGTCCCGAGTTGTGGACTAACTCTTAAAGTTGACCGCCACCTTTATAGGTTTGTCTTGTTTAAGCAGATCTAGAATCATCTGTTGTATAAATGTGTTTACTAGCCTCCTAGGACTAGTAATTGTATCACATTTGAGTCCCAAAGGATTGGGGCGCTACAGGTGGTATCAGAGCTGTTAGGTTGACCGCTGGACGTAACCCTTAGCCTGATCCAAAAGTTTTTGAGTCAAAACTATTTTCTTAAAAAAATTTCTTGCTCTCATCCCTTCATTTCAAAAATGCTTTCCCCTTTTCCTTCTCTCAGAAGTCAGATGGAAGTCCGCTGCCAAACTAGCTTTTGCCAGAATGAAGATGGTTTCCCCAAGTTGTTCAGAGCATGCACAGTCCGCCTCGGAATCAGGAGCCAGCCAGAGTACGATGGTCGTGAATTCATCGAGCATGGCACAGAGAAGTGTGTCATGACTGTATACGTTGGATCTAGTCTGCACCATGTGGAATGGAGTGTCACTGCTGCAGGGCACAGATTCAGAGACACCTGCCAAGTCGTCGCTCGCAAGGCATTGAGGGTCCTGTGTCAGATCTATGAAGAAGAAGTGGTCGACACACCGCTCAGATTCTTTCCGCCCTTTCAGAGAAACCGTCCCGTTTGGATGGCCTGGATGCATGCATTGGAAGGTTAGCGGTTGCTTGAGGACGACCCCACAGTCGTGTACCTCACTGCATACCTGCTCACCCTGGATGCCCAGTATGATTCCTTGGCTCGGCGCCACCGTCAGATAATTGCCCGAGCAGAAGATGCAGAGAAGCTCAACCGCAAGCTCCATGTGGATCTCACCACAGCTTAAGCCCGTGTAGTTGCCTTGGAAAGTCGTGAAGTCATTGTTATTGAAGCCCTGAAGAAAGCCAAGGATGAGCATGTCCAGAAGTTGATGGAGGCCTACTTGGTAACCCATAACCAACATAGAGCCCAGCGAATCCAAGAGCCCGCTTCATCCAACCCAGTTCAACCCATGAGAGCTGAAGATCCCCAGATTCTTGAAAGTCACCCGGTCTCTATTAGAGGAGAGAAGAAGGCTTGGGAACTACCGGAAGGAGCCATAGTCTTGGAAGGAATGCCAGTCTCCCCTCAGGCTATGGGTAAGCAAGAGTACCCCGATTCCTCCCAAGATCCCCCGCCAGAGTTGTTTGAGCCCCTCACCATGAAGAAGATTCTATCACCATCCCTTGAGGTCAAGGAAGAAGCTGCAAGCACCCCGCCAGCACCACCGCCCTCTGAGGAGCTACAAGAGCCAATCCCGCTTGAAGAAGAGTTTGACCTGGTCTTGCCACCTCAGTCGCCGCCAGAAGAAGTCATCAACATCAGCTCCCTCTTGACCCATCCAGGAGATGTTTCAGATTGAAGTTGTGTGCAAGCCTTGCCAGAAGAGAAGCTGCCTGGTTTGAAGTTAGTTATGCCCAGTCCTCTGCATGCATTGGGTAGTGAAGTTTTTCTTCACTTTGGCTAGAGCCCTGCATGTATGAGAGGTAATCCTGTAGAACCGTGTTTTGCAAAACTCTAATTGTGTGGCCCCCTAGGGCATTTCAAAATGAATTTTGCTTGATGTTTGTCCATCTCTTGAGTGCATATGTGATTCTTTAACGTTAGTGCTCATAAGTCGCATTTAAGCATAGTTCTCAGTTCAGGAGCCGAGCAATAGTAGTTATGCTTAGCCCCCGAATCTGAGTAGTCTGTGCTTTGGAAAAACTCTATTCTTCCCTTATTCAAAACATTTGATTTGTTTGTGCTTATCATTGCTGAGCTTGTGAGTTTTCTTTCTTTTTAAGAAAGGTTTTCTCTAAAAACATAGATCACAAATTAGAGCTAATCCTCACCTTATGCTTCCATTCTCATCTTAACCCATCTGAAGAGAAAAGCACCTTACCTAAGAAGATACCGGGAAGCTTACCCTTGAAGCCTGGAATAAGCTACAGAAGAAACCTATCAATCCGCTCAGTCAAAAGGACCGACCATGAGAACCAAAGCACTGCCCCTGAGTCAAAGTAAACAGAGAAAGAGGACAAAGGAGTTATTATCATACAGAGAGGCAAAGATTCTTGGAACCAGAGACCACAAACATCAGGGTCATTGACCCCACCACTCACTCGTGCCCCTCGCACGCGTGCCCGCCTCCATGCGCACCACCACTGCCCCACTTCCCCTTTGCAGCGCACCCACCATCGCCATCACCGCCAGCAACACCGTCCCCCCTCCCCTTGTCGTGTTTGCTACCACGTGTCACCTGCTCCATCACCACCACTCCGCGCTCGAGCACCCCCACTCGCCTATAAAACCCCCCACCAGCTCCCTCAACTCCCATCTCGCTCAAAGCAAAGCACACTCTAGATAAATCCCCTCTGCCAAATTGTAAGCAACTCCATTTTCCACTCCCTCGCCCCTAAGATCACAATGCTTGGTGATTCTTGGGTTGAAGACTGTTGTACATGGTTCATAGCCTTTGGTTTCCTCCTCTATATAATGGTAATACTCTTTGATAGAATCCTCTAGTGGGAAGAGCAAAGAGAAAGAAAGGATCAGTGAAAAGAAGATAGTGAAGAGAAGATAAGAAGAAGGTTCTCCCAAAATCAACCCTGTGTCAGTCATTTCTCCGCAGCCTGCTCAAGCAGCAACAACAGAAGAAGGCCCCGTAACACCCTTGTTATGTGGTACTTCAAGGAGTTCAAATCCCCAAGATTCAAGAGTTCTACCTCATTCTTTTTAAGTGGGGTAGCGTTCCAGTAAGGTTCCTATGGAGAAAAAGAAGAAGGCATGTAGCAAGCTTGTGTAGGACCAGATCATTGAAGCATATAAGTTTCTGGATGAGAAGTGGTCACCCAAGTTTTATTGATGAAGCACCAGAAGACTAATCAAGGAAGGAATCCATGTGGGAGTTCGCAAGAGGAAGGTTTGCGTGTTGGCATCGTTGCTTCTTCAATAAGCTAGCTGCCAAGCGAAAGCTAGAAGCCTGAAGATGATTCTTTGAGTGGCCAGAATCAGCGTTGCAATCGGCAACCGGATCCTCCTCAATGGCCAGATTTTGTTGAAGTTTCTTCTCCTCGAAGAGTCTGCAAAGTGAAGATTTGTAGCTGAAGTAAAGCTATACCCATAACCCTTCTAAGCCGAATCTCGAGGATGAGATTCATTTTAAGTGGGGTAGATCTGTAGCATCCCAAAGATTCAAATCTTGAATTTTTCCCAAACTTGCTCTAAATTCAAAATGAATTTTAAATTTCGTTTCAAAATGTTTGTTTGCGAGTTGATATCAACAAATAAAATATAGTGGTCTATATTCTCTCCAAAATCCTCCTCAAATATCCTACAAATATTTCCCTAGTGATCCCCCTCAAATTCTTTCCAGAGATACTGCCCAGATATTTCCCCAGTGGCCCCCCTCAAATTCTTTCAGAAATACTGCCCAGATATTTCCCCAATAACCCCCCTCGATTTCTTTCCAGAAATACTGTCCAAATATTCCATCGATATATCTCCAAGTATTTTCCTCTTGAGAAATACCTTTAGAATCATTTTTCAAGTCCCTACAAATATTTTCTTCATAACTTTCCTCATGCTCATACGTATGTGTATGCCTCCAGTGTCATACGGTGAGCTCTACAAGCTAATTACACTCATATAAGACAAATCCATGCTAATCTCCCACTAATCCTCTCATCCTCCCACTAATCCTCTCATCCCTCCCCCTAATCCTCCCACCATGGCTATAAATAGAGGGGCAAGGGCCACCTCTCATCCCACCCCAAGCTATTTCATGGCAATTCTCTCCACTCCCCCCACACGCCCACTCCACTTCCCACACAAGCACACACTAGCACAAGGATCGTTCGGTCGTTCTTCGATCGTTTGTCCCCCTATTCTTAGTTTGTTCGTTCGTTCGTCCGATCGTTAGATCGTTCGTCCGATCGTTCATGGTTCGTTCGTCCGATCGTCCGATCGTTCGATCGTTCGTCCGTTCGTTCATCCAAATAATCTTTTTCCTGCCGTTATGCTGCCAAAATTCCAATCGTTCGTTCGTTCGATCATTCGATCGTTCATCGTTCGTTCATAGTTCCTATTCATCGTTCATCGTTCGTTCATAGTCCCTATTCATCGTTCTTCCAGATAATCTTTGTCCTGCCGTTATGCTGCCGAAATTCCGATCGTTCGTTCGTCCGATCATTCGATCATTTGTCCATTCGTTCATAGTTCCTGTTCATCGTTCGTTCATCGTCACTATTCATCGTTCATCGTTCGTTCATACGAACTATTCACCATAACTATTCATCGTTACTATTCACCGGTACTATTTACTATCGTTACTATTCACCAGCGGTACTATTCATCGACACTATTCATCATCATTACTATTTATCATCGTTACTATCCATCGATGATATCTATGGTAACTTTTTCGTCGTTACTATTCATCGTTATTATTCATCGTTACTATTCATCGTTACTATTCATCGATCATCCGATCACCCCAAATTTCAACTACTCATCCATAATGCTGTCCAGTCCACCTAAGACCAGCTAGACCCATATTCCAGTCATACGAACTCCGGTGATTGTGATTTTCCTTCCAGTAGGGAACTTCCCATCTGGACACCCATCCCAGGTTTCTCCAAGTTGAGCATGCTTAACTTTGAGATTCCTTTGAACCAGGCTTCCAAACTCCGATTTCAATAATTCTTGTTTCTAATTTCTTATCAAACTATTCCCTATCCAACCATGTCATCCCTTAAGCATGGTTCATGTTCCAGAAAACTCCCAAAATACTCTTGTCCCATATTCTGCCTATAACTCTCTTATTCATACTAAGTCAGACGATTCATTCGTCACTATTCTCACCAACAGTGAACTTCACTGTGCTACACCACATACACCCAACTATAAATACACCCAGCTATCCTCTCCCTCTCCACACACACTCAACACCCTCATCCAAGGCAAACACCCCACCCACTCAGTTACTCCGCTCTGTCGGCTACACTCATATTGTCGCTTCGTCTCCAGTCCACCCTCCTGGTAAGCACCTCCGCTCCACCACCAGTAATATCTCAACAGCACATGACACAGATTCTACTCAATACTCTACACATCCATATATCGCTATTCTGACCACTATACTAAATATTTGTTGGTATACTTGCTTGTTTGTATATTTGCTTATTCATGTTGCATAGTTATCGAAGCGTTCGTGCCGTCTCGTGGAGGCCAGATCTACAAGTCTACACCAGGCAGTGGAGCTAGAAGCCAGTTCCGCGAGCTCCCCTTCCCCCTTCGTCGGATAAGCACGACAAGCTCACTGGATCCCTTTGATGCATAAATTACCTATGATTTTTCAACCACAACCCTCAGCCTGTTATTTTATGCTTTTGAGACAAGTTATTATGGCCACCCAACTGCTTGCCGCAATCAATCCTTGATATATTTGTTACAAATGATTTGAGAAAAGGTGTGAGTTTTCAAAAGAAAATGCTTTTCAAAATGTGTATGATGAAGGGTTTTCACCCTTATCACCTTTGAGTAGGGATGATCAGGGACTCCCTGGTTTAGGGGAGGGCCTAAGGTGATGGCTCAGCCGGTTTAGGTGTGAGCAGAAGGATTGTCCCCTCATATAAGGACCGGTTTGTCATCCTTCACTACCTGTACTCATGAAAAGTACAACCACTCGAGGCTATGTGGGCAGTCACTCAATCTGAACTCGTACGGTCCAACCCTAGGGTTATGAAGGCTGGGGAGCACCGGGAGGATAAGGAGGGGGGATGTTTTGTCCAGTTTGGACATGGCGGTGGCCTGACTCCTTCCGGTATAACCGTTAAGGTTAGGACATGCGAGGAAGGAAAGAGATTCGGATTCGTATCTCATTGGCCATGATATCGCAGAGCCGGACTAGTGGGTAAAGTGTATACCTCTGTGCAGAGTTCAAACCTATTCGAATAGTCTGTGTCCACAGGAATGGGCGAGTCTGGTGTGGTATGCAATTAGTGTTTTGTTTCAAAAAAAGGATGCGTTTGAGAAAAGTGGTTTTTAAAAGGTCCAGCGGTTGAGCCGTGAGCTATGGTGGACAGGAAGTCCAGTAGCTGTTTTTGAAAATGAAAACCAGTGGCAAACTGCTGAGATACTTGGATGGTTTAGTCTAGGGGATTTTATTGTATATTGAAAAATTTCCTGCTCCTTTGGGAGAGGATGCGCTTTGAAAAATACAAAATGTTTTACAAAACAACCCTGCATAAAATATTGTTGTTTCTGCAAAATATCCTGAGCTCCACATATTCCATGTATTATATCTGATTTCCCCATTCCGTAGGTGAAGGTGGGCTGCTGAGTACGTTTGTACTCACCCTTGCTTATTTGTTGTTTTTCAGAAAAGGAGATCGGGTAAGAGTTACGACTGTTCCCAACCTTGCCTATGGTTGTTGGACCGCTAATTTGCTTCGCTGCGTATATCGAGCTGCTTCAGCCCCACTCTGATGTTATCTCCCGAGTTGTGGACCAACTCTTAAAGTTGACCGCCACCTTTATAGGTTTGTCTCGTTTAAGCAGATCTGGAATCATCTGTTGTATAAATGTGTTTACTATCCTCCTGAGACTAGTAATTGTATCACATTTGAGTCCCAAAGGATTAGGGCGCTACATTAATACTTTGGTAGTGGTCCCTCTTCTGTCGTTTCATTTCGAAGTCCACGCTGGACCCTCCAGTGATCATGTGGATGGATCCACAATATGGTTGTTCGGCAAAGTCTTCCTGCTTTGGTGCTTGGGGGTGATTATGGTGGTGTGGATTTGGATGATGCGGAGGCGAAGGCGGAGGTGGAAGAACTTGCACTTCCTGACGGTGCTGGTACACGTGGTTGGGTGGTTGCTGGCCGTGCTCGTTGTAAGGTTGTTGTTGTTGTTGGTGGTATGTGTGCGCGATGACTCTCTGGTTGTCGGCTGGCTGTGCTCTGGACATCCTGTCCCTGGTGGCCTTCGTTTCTGGACAATCTCTTGTTGGGTGCGCGCAGTCCTCGCCATGAAACAGACAGTAGAATCTACGCGGCTGTTGCGTTCGTCCCCGGCCTCTCCCTCTGGTGCCATTACCACGGCCTTGGGGGGATATTCCTGACGGCGAATGGTTTCTCCGGCTGGGTGCTGATTGGCTATGTTGTGCACCTGTTGTTGACTGTGGCTGTCCTGCCCGGAGTCTAGCTGCGAAGGCCTGGTCTAGGTTCTGCTGGACTGCGGAGGGTCCTTAGGCTTCCTTTGAGATTTGACCTTTCGTTGATGTAGCTCTTTGGACCTGGCATACTTCTCGAATAGCTGATATAACTCTTGGAGATTTTTGGGTGGGTCCCTGATGTAGTGACTGTACAGGACGCCAGCCCGAAGGCCGCTGATGGTGTAATGGATCGCGATGCGGTCATCGACCGATGGCAGTTGCGACTTGAGGGTCAGGAACTTTCTATAGTACTCCCGAAGGGTTTCCTTCTCTTGCTGCTTGCAGAGTGATAACTCAGCCAGGGCGTCAGTATCGGGTCGGTACCCTTGAAAGTTGAGCAGGAACTTGTCTCGAAGGCCTTTCCAAGAGTCGATGGACAGTGGCGGTAAGCTGGTGTACCAGGTCAAGGCCGGACCTTCGAGCGTGATGATGAAAGATTTGGCCATGGTGGCGTCGTCCCCTCCGGACGATGCGACGACAACTTGGTAGCTCATGATGTATTGTGCTGGGTCAGTGCTGCCGTTGTATTTGGGGTAAGTGCCTGCCCTGAAGTTGGCGGGCCACGATGATGCTTGGAGTTGCGAAGCCAAGGGGCTTCGCTCATCGAGGTAGTTGATCCCTTGGAAAGCTGTGACATGCGGAATGAAGGGCCCGTGTTGTGGTATGAATAGGTCTCCAGCTGGGACGCGCTGCTGGAGGGGTAGTCCATGCTACAAATTGTGCTGGCCTTCGCTCTGCATGAGCGCGATTTCTTGCTCGAGCTCCTGAGCTCTCTGCTCCTCGTCCCGTATCATCTGGCGCACCTTGGCCTGCGCGATGACACGTTGGCAGTTGGCCTCGAGGATGTCTTTCTGATTTTGGAGGTTGTGGTTCTTGATACGCAGGGCCCGCAGCTGTAGCTGGTCTTCGGCTGAGATGCCGATGACTTCACCGTCCTCTATTGCGTCTTCGCCATCTGGTGGAGCGAAGCCTGGAGGTGGTACTTGTGGTACGCCTTTGGAGCTGCAGGTGTGTAGGGTGCCCTCGGGGGTGGGGTGTGTTAGAAATATGCCCTAGAGATAATCATAGAGATGAGCATATTTCTTCGTATCCATGATATATATATTGCTTAATTGAATATCCATGGAAGGCACCTTGTATTGATTAGCAATAATTATGTGAATTGTTTGTGAGATTCTTTACTTATATGGTTATTCTAAATGATGTCCCTAGTCAGAGTCGATGACTAGCACATGTATTAGCTGATGACTACATTTCACAAGTCATGAACATGGAGATGTTAAACTAATAATATGGGCGCATGTATGACATGAGGCTGGACCGACCCAACGTGAGATATTGTAATATAGTTCTCTTTTTGCAACATGAATACTGTATCCTTAGACCTGAGATTGTCGCATGTTCTCAAGATGTGAATTGACTTACTTAGGGACTATCAAACGCTATTCCGTAACTGAGTAGTTATAAAGGTAGTTTTGGGTTTGTCAGGAAGCATGTTGTGAGGTATGGTCAGTCAAGATGGAATTTGTCCCTCTCTTTGTGAGAGAGATATCTCTGGGCCCCTCGAGTGATTGGATCAAGAAATGCATGGTCGTGCTAGGGTTAAGAGTTAACCATTGAAAGGATTCCAATTCACAGTATCGAGAAAGAGAGGTCAGCTTAGAGCCAGACCAAATATCGTGAGACAAAGGGAACAGCATGTACGTAATGTTGCAATGGTTCGTCTGATATGATCTTTACGTGCGCATAGGAGTTGACATGTCTTGCTAGAGGCCGCTGTCAATTATTGGGCCAAGTAAGAGTACTCGGGCTATGTCTATTTGTACGTGAACCTATAGGGTCACACACTTAAGGGGAAGGAAGCCTAACTCGGATTAGATCCGAAATTAGACTGGGCTTTAGGGTTACTGATGGGCCTCAGTGTCAGAAGCCCACTATAACGCCTATATAATGAGGGGCGGGGGCGCGGTTAGGTTTACCCTAATTCGCCACCAACAAACGAGTAGTCGCTCGCCTCTCGCCCTCGCCAAGCCGCCGTCGCGAACCTAGCAGTTCGGTACGCGGCGCTTCCTCCCTGTACGTGTGGATACCTCGGAGGTGCTACATCTGGAGCACTAGGACGAACCGTGCGAGGACGTGAAGGACGCCGACGACTGCACGACACTGCTCGACGCGTTCGTCTACATCGAGACGTCTTCCGCTGCTCTGCGCGTCTAGTGGTAATTCCATGACCTATAACCGCAGTAGTTCTTGGTTTTATGGGGTTGAAAATTTTGTTTTGCGCTAGCGTAGCCTCCCCGTAATCCTTCAGGGTGCTCTTGGTGCTGTCTTTTGCTGACAGCTTCATCTTCGAAGGCCTCTTGAGGGTGCTGTCGCGCGAGGGCCTTGCCTTTTTTCTCAGCCAGCAGTGCTGCCTTCGCTGCTTCGTCGATGGATGGGGCTGTCTTCGAACTAGCTCGCTTGGGGGCCATCGCGTGTTGTTTTTCGTAGCACGAATGGTGGGCGCCAAATGTTGGAACTCTCCCTCCTGGGCAAGTTGATCCAACGGAAAAGCGGAAAGAGTGTTTGCAAAGCTTAACGTGGGATGACAATAGCTCAATCAATCTGGCCTTTTAAGGGCACTGTACGGGGGTATTTATAGGCACTCGACTGACCACCCGTCCCTTGTCAAAGACGTTTATGCCCTCGAGTACCCGGTCTATCCCTAGAATATTCTCACGAGAGGAGGTTACAGACTGTCATTACAGAAAAGGCTATTACAGACGCGACCCGTAATATGCTTATCGGCGCGGGGCCCGTTACAGTGGGCCGAATTCCACCTGGGCCTACCGACGCGGTGAGGATGTGGGACTAGTAGACTTTGATAGAGCCTTCGTCTTGCAACGGAGAGGACGAAGGGGGACCGCGTCGGTCTTCATCCAATCGACGCCTTCGGCTTGCTCGGGCGTGCTCTGTGGATGTGGTTTTCGTCGGTGTAGCGAGGCGACGAGGGCATCGAGCGAAGGGTAGCGTGTTCGTCTTCGTCCAACACTTATCTTTTATTTATTTTATTAAATTTGTTTTGAATTTAGGGCTCTGATGTGAATTTCAGGCCAAAAATTGAATTTCGGGCTTTTATAATTTCGGACCGCCCGAAATAAGCCCATCACGTTCAAGCAATTACGTGCCGGGTCGTGGGCTAGGCCTGTGGGCCGGCCCGGCACGATCCGAAATTCAAACGGGTCGGGCCGGCCCGAATTTCAACAATACAAGCCTTTTCGTGCTTGGGCCGTGTCGGGCCAGACGGCACGAATGTACACCTATAAACACACGGCCCGAGATCGACCTTTACTCACCAGGCGAGGCGACTAGCTCATGACTCATGTCCTTTTACATAAGTCTTATGTGTAAGCGAGTCTTCTAATGTTTTACATCATGATTCAATTGTACGTCACATTTAATATTTAAAAAATCGCTACCATTAGCTCGCTTAGCTTTATAAAAAAACTAACAAATTACTGTTACATTCATGATAAGATCAAATACAGGAGGCTTTTTTGCACGATTGTACATGGCTTGCTTGCATCACCGTCGCTCCCCTTTGCGGTCTTCTAGTTCCCTCCTTCAACACCTTCTGTAGTATTGTTTTTAAATATAGTTTAAAAAATTAAAAAAAAAACTATCACATACACGGAGACGAAACAAGCCATCGCCTTTTGTCCGTTTGGCCGTTTGGGGAAGCATCAATTCCAATGGCAACGCCAACGGCAATACTCCATGGGGTTAGCAGTAGCACACGATGACGCACGCAGCGAAAGCTGAAGCTGCAGCACGTGGTACAGAGCATCGTTCGAGGTGGCGACCTGACCGACCACCCAAAGCAAGGTACCCCACAGCCTGCAAAGCCTCGATCTTGGGGCAGCACAGGCAGGGAGAGACTACACGCGCCGTTTGCCTACAAATATTTAAGCTCCAGCCCCAAGACTCCACACATCACATCACATCACATAATCCGTTGTGGCAGCAGCCTCCGTGCAGGCATGGCGAGCTCATCTTGTGCCCTGCTGGGTCTGGCCTGCTTCGTGCTCCTGGCGGCGGCCGCCGGCGCCACGCAGTACAAGGTCGGCGGCGACAATGGCTGGGCCGTGCCGGACGCCACCGCCGAGTCCTTCAACACCTGGGCGGAGAAGACCAGCTTCCAGATCGGCGACAGCCTCTGTGGGTCACTCACTCACTCACCCACATTTGCGTCTGGGCATTTACATGCTGCGCGCGCGTCCTCTCCTCAGGCCGGTCTCACTCACTCTCAGCTCCGTCCTCCTCCTGACCCTTTGCGTGCAGTGTTCGTGTACCCCAAGGACAAGGACTCGGTGCTGCTGGTGGAGCCGGCCGACTACAACGCCTGCAACACCTCCTCCTACGACAAGCAGTTCGACGACGGCAGCACGTCCGTGGCGCTGGACCGCGCCGGCGCCTTCTTCTTCATCAGCGGCGTCGAGGCCAACTGCCGCGCCAACGAGAAGCTCATCGTCATGGTCGCCGGCGCGGGCGCGCCGGCGCCGGCCCCGGACCGGCAGGGCTCCGGCTCATCCTCCTCCCCGTCGACGTCCGCGCCGGTACCCTCCAAGGGTGGCGGCGCCCCGGTGCCGCCGTCCTCGCCTAAGGCCCCCGCCGCCAAGAACTCCACGGCCAAGGGCGCGCCTCCCGCCGCCGGCACCGACAGGAACGGCGCTGGTGCTGGACTCGCCGTGGCAGGCCTCGTCGCCTCGGTTGCAGGATGCGTCGCCCACGCCATGCTTGCTTTCTGAAACCGAAAACTGCTGGATGCAGTGCAGTCGCCGTGTAGTGTAACAAACCGTGTGGGATTGTGAACAGAGTGTATCTTTCGTGTTCGTTGCGATTCAGCGGGAAAACACAAATTTAATTGAATGCTCGACTGCAATGTGATCATGGCGCTAACTGCATTGGATTGCCAGATTGTTTGGATAAAGCGATACTGGACTGATCGAAATCGGCTGCTGCAACCTGCAAACCGGCAATGCAAACTGCAACGACGAATCATTGCTTAGCTGAGATGAAAATGCAAGGGATTTTTCGAGAAAGAGCATCATCTATACCATGATGGTTGTCAGATGGAACTATAGTCACATCCTCTGTTAAAAAAACTCATCACATTGATGCAATGCAATGCCTACATAATTATTCATTAATAATTAATAATTACAAAGGCCCTAGAAATATTGCTGTCATGATATGTGGAGCAAATTCGGTCTTGCTATTGATAAAGAAAACCAAGCATCCGGAGCAATAAATGAAACACCGGATCATACTTTCTTTATACTTTCCAACGCACTAAACACTAATGATCACTAGTCACAATTATAACACTTGGAGAGACTTGGAAGCTTTGAATTTGTCTTGTGATGGAGTACTTGCTCTTGTAGGGAATGTGACTGAATGAGATGCTTGGATGAATTGAATGGAGTTGTTAGAGTTGTATTTATAGCCACCAATCACTTCCTATCCGTTGCCTCCTTTCTGCCAACCACGGACGATTCACGCCCCTGGTCCGGACGGCCCGCCCCTACATATCAACGGCTGAAATCGCAAAGGTCAGCAGTAACAACTATATTAACAGCTATAGTGCATTAAATGCGTCGTCAGATATCAGATAAAAGCAGTCACGGTCGGTCCACGAGGACGCTAAAAATGCATTTTACCAAACCCGTTACCTTCGGGTTTTTCAATGGCGGACGGTCCGTGCCTGAGACCGGACGGTCCGAGCTTGGTCCCGGTCGGTGCTCTCTTCTCCTTGGGACAGTCCATAGTGTGAATGCGAGTTTTTGCATAGTTTCTGTCCGAGGCACACCTTGGTGTCGCGGACGGTCCGCCGGAAGGGCCCAGATGGTCCGCGCATAGATGATCTTTCTCACAATGTCTGCATCGCCTAACTTATTAATTCTAATAGAATTGAGCTCATTGATGATTAGACTCAAACGAGAATACATGTCTCTAACAAGCTCATTATCTTTCATAGCAAAAGAATTGTAATCATTTAAGATTAGGCAATGTTTTTGTTCACGGACATTGGAGCTCATGCAATTTTAGCCAAATCTCATTAATAGTTTTAAATGTAAATACTTCATTAAAAATTTCCATGCTAAGAGATTCATACAAGCAATTTTTGGCTCTAGCATTCAAATGAATTTCTTTTACCTCACTCATGGAGAGCTTCTCAGGATTCTTAGGTGGTTTCATCCTGTCACGAGTGACTCTCCAAACACCTAGATCAACAGCTTCTAGATAAAAAGCAATTCTAGCACTATAATATGGGAAGTTAGTGTCGTTGAAGTGTGGTGGCCTACGGGTATCCATCCCCTTCCTCTAAAAAGTGTTGGGTCGATTAGCGCTGAACCTAAAACGTTTCAAATGAGCCAAACTGGGCTTTGATACCAATTGAAGGAAATAGTGCCACCTAAGAGGGGGGGGGGGGGTGAATTATGACTTTTAAAAACTATCTCTAAACTAGGCCACAATCAAATCCATAGAACAAAATCTATGCAAGTAAACAATATAGAATGTGCAAACTAGGTTTTGTCTAAGTCTTGCTATCTCTACCGCAAAGTCTAAGTTTGAATCCTAAATAATCTAACTAGAAAGGAGATATTGAAACTTAAGTACTTAATGTAAATGTGGAAGGTAAAGAGCTAGTAGAGAAAGCGAACTCTCGTGGATGACGATGGTATTTTTACCGAGATACCCAGAACCACGCAAGGTCCCAACTAATCCTCGTTGGTGTCCCTACGCAAAGGGTAACTGAAAGTTGCCTAGAGGAGGGGTGAATAGGCAAGTTAAAACTTTTTCAACAAAAACTAGAAACAAACTGGGTAAAACCAGTTCAACAGGAGTCAAAACCAGTTCAACTGGTTTGCACGAGCTCAACTAAACGATGAGATGTAAAACTGAATTGATCTCGAAATTCACCCAGTTAACTTTGGAAATGAGATGTTCTAAATAATCCACAGAGTTCAAAGTAGTAGATCTGAGAAGGGCACTTCTCAAAATCCACACACCAAAAAGATATGAACAAATCTTCCACAGAAGGGTGGGAGAACGAAGAACACAAACAAACACAATGAACAAGAACACAAGAGACACAAGATTTATCTCGAGGTTCGGTCACACCACAAAAGGTGCCTTACTTCCTCGTTGAGGCGCCCATAAAGAGCCGGGTCTCTTTCAACCCTAATTCTCCCTTTGCCGACCATAAAGGTCAAGCCCACAACTAATCTTTGCTCAACGAGCGGGTAATACAAACTTTCTTGTGGTCTTCCACAAGATTTGGAGACTAATCTAGGAGCTAGAAGCTCCAAGAGTAATGAATCCACAAAGAACTCGATGTAGTACCAAAGCTCAAATCAAGAAGAGCAAGAGAGATTTGGAGATGAAGCACAAAAACCGCAGCTCTCAAACTCACTCAAAGATTTCTCTCCAAAGATTTGAAATGGGAGAGGCAAGAAATGTGTGAGAGAGAGTGGGAGGTGTTTCTTAGGTTAGAAATGGAGTTCAAATCGTGCTCCCTTGTATGAGAAGAGAGGTAGTAGTGAGTATATATAGGTGGGGCTTCAAAACTAGCCGTTTGAGCCAAAAACCCGGTCTAAAACCGGTTGAACCGCCCCTGGCAAGCCTGGCAGACTGTCTGCCAGTCTGACTGGCAGACTGCTGCGTAGACTGGTCAAGTTGACCAAAACCGGTTGAACTTCTTTTGAAAACCGGTTGAACCTCTTTTGGTAGACCTGTCAGCCTGTCTACCAGTCTGCTGTGAAGTCTGGCCAAGTAGACCAAAACGGTTGAACCGCCCCTGATGACTCTGTCGACCTGTTCGCCAGTCTAACTAGCAAATTGTTGGTCAGAGGTTAGAGGGGTCAGAGACCAGTTGAACTGCCCTAAAAAACTAGTTCAACTGGTCTTGACCAGAGAGTTCAGGAGAGAAAACCCCAGTTCAACTGCCCGAAGGCAAGTTCAACTGGTGTATGGTCAGAGAGGTTCACAGTCGAAGTTGAAGTTCAGCTGAAGTTGAGAAAGCTCAATCGTAGTTGAAAAAGCTCAACTATAGTTGAAGAAGTTCAACTCAGCTGAAGTTCAGCTCAGCTGAAAAAGCTCAACTGCAGCTATAGAAGCTCAACTCAGCTGAAGTTTAGTTCAGTTGAAGAGCTTAACTGCAGCTGAAGAAGCGCAACTCAGCTGAAGTTTAGTTCAACTAAAAAGCTCAACTGGAGGTGAAGAAGTTCAGCTGCTTTTCAACAAGAACTCTCTCAGTTTCTCAAACCTAATCACAGTCAACCATAGAACGTTCAAGAGATTTTTGATTTTCAAAAATAGCTTTTGAATATAGAGGCTCGAGCTTTGGCAAACACCAACCTTCTATCTGGATCCCCCTTAATAGTACGACGATTTCTATACTCAAGATAAATAAAATATACTTAAGTAAACTCCTTGAGTAATTGGTGTCTCATGTGTGATTTCTCCATGGTGTTGCTTCATAGGGATCACAAACATCTTTGTCTCACCTTTTGAAGCAAACACAAATCAAACCCTGTGACTTGTACCATATCACCATGTATGAGTTCAAATCATGGCTTCAAGTCACCTCACTAATGCATCAACATGTTATAACTCTTCATAGCTGATTAGTTCATCGACTTAGTGCAAGTACTCTCTTCTTCACCTTAGCCATGGTACCTCGGTCCACAAGCTGTTGCTTGGCCTTCACCTTCGCTTAGTTCCTCGAAGCACTTTCTTTGCTATCTTCACCCTATCAAGCCATTCTTGAATCACATCATATTGAGCATCCATTGAGAAAATCATTTCTTCAATATAGTGAACCTTGCTTGAATATCTTCTAGATATTCACTTTGGGTTCTAGTTTGATTCTCATAGAAGCATATATGGACTGGTAGTAATATGGTCAAGCTAATTCACGATTCCTCATATCTTATTCACTTTGGGTTGACCAATCCTCTATTCTGATCATATGTATGTAGTGATTTCTCAGGTCTTGTCCATATATTCAAACTAATATAGAGATCATATTATATCCATTTCAATTGTCTCATTGGTTATTTAACCTCGTGTTGAACCTTTGTTCACTGATCATTATACACTATTCAAGTATGTTCATCATACTGAATTTCCTGTTCAACACTTAGCAAACTGTTAGACCTTTGAATGTGTTGTTATCTAAATCACCAAATCTCACAAAAGGGATGAATGCACTTTCAATAGCCCACGCGAGGGCTAATCACCTCGATTGAGTAACTCCGTAGAGAGCTACAGGCCTTCTCCACGCGTAAGTGGTGCTCACTTTCGACTGCTCTCGGACGCTACCCACTGTAGAGAGCTACGGGCCTTCTCCACGCGTAAGTGGTGCTCCACTTCCGGCTGCTCTCGGACGCAACCCGCTATCTCCTCTATCGAGCTTCTGGCCGCAATGTTGCGGGCCTCGTTCCCTCCGGTACACTGTGGTGGCTGTGACATAAACTCGGTTGTCACGGTCTCGCAAGACTCTTGCCCCACTCGGTATAATTACAATGGCTCACGCAAGAGCCGAGGGTTTGTGTGGTTTTTCTAAACTCACTCAATTAAATGTGTTGGTATGTGTTGGGGACTTGTTCTCAAATGCTATGAATTAAGAACAAGGCAACATAAAATGTTAAATATTAATGCCCTTCGTCCGCTGAAGCATTATTTCCCCAAGGATTTAATGAACTTCGGACGAAGACCATGAGTGAAGTATCACGAAGGTCATACCTTCGTGATTAAACTTACAAAATAATATGAAATAATATATAAAACATGAGACATTAGAGATAGATGTATCAGAAATAAGTAACATCACATACATATTTTATTTTATGAACATAAAAATGTCAGAACATAGAATTTAAGTACATTTATACCTTCTCCTTGACAGATAATAATTCCCGAGCAATGCGTTTGCAATTACAGGAATGCGTGAACAGTAAAGGAATACTGTTCACTATTTATAGACACAGGACACAGCCTGTAAGGAATTACAATCATGCCCCTTATAAAAGTTTACAACAATGACTCAGACCCTTATGGGCTAAAAGGTCATTCTATCTTTAAGTCGGTTCGATCCTTCGTCTTCGGGCATGCTATAACACCGAAGCTTCATGAGTGGTAGTTTCGGTCATCATGTATAAACAGCTTTAGCCGAAGTTGTTTCTTCCTGCAGGACCTTCGGCGACGAAGCATGGTCCCAACAGTAGCCCCTTCGCGGTGCTAGATCGTTTTTCGTAACGAGCTTGATCCGTGAAAAAAGTCTCTTAGGCTTCGGGAAGCCAAAGGTCCGAAAAACACCTTCCCTGAACTCATTGCCGAGAAACGATACAGTTTTCGAGCGCGGAGCGGTCCTACCATGCAGGTTCACCTTCTTGGTTTTTACGGCCCACCGTGCAGTGGGTGCGAGTGACTGTTTGCCCGGTGAAAAAATCCTGACGATTCACCTTCTTACCTGCAGCACTATATAAACAGACAGGTAGGTGTGAAGTTACCACCGCATTCATTGCTATTGCACTGTTTTGCTGCCAAAAATTTAACCATAGCCGAAGCTTGATTTTTGCATTCAAAACGAAGCTCCAGTTTGGTTTGTGCTTCGTCATGAGGATAGCTTCGGAAAAAAGGTTATTGACTTCCAAAGAATTTTTTCAAGAAAATTTAAAATCAAATGGCCAGAATACGCTCCACTGCTAGGGTTGAGCGTGATGGAGACGAGACCGAAGCTGTTGAAACTGTTCTGATTTCTGAAGCGATGAAGCGTTCCGGGCTGGTTCCATCAGAAGACACACTTGCTACTGAAGCAACGCAAGCTAATGCTGAAGAAGTTGGTTCCGAAGATGAGTACAACTGCGGGATGCCAAGCAAACCTAGTCATTTGGACTTTGGAAAGTCCACCATCTCTGAAGCTGATCTTCCAAAAATGGTGAAGCTGGGCTACTTTAGTGAAACAAAAAAGGAGCTGGTTCGTTTTGGCGGGGAGGAGATTACTCCGAAGCTAGAAAAGAATGAAGTGGTTGTGTTCAAAAGCTTCTTTAAAGCAGGATTAAGATTTCCTTTGAATGGGATGATTGCTGATGTGTTGAAGAAGTTTGGGGTTTACCTTCATCAGTTGACCCCTAACGCTATTGTTAGATTAAGTGTTTATATTTGGGCCCTTTGTAGCCAGGGAGTGGAACCGTTCGGTGAAGGTTTCTATCGAGTCCATGAACTACACTATCAGACTAAAGCCAGAGGAGATGGTCTTCATGAGAATTTTGGATGTTACAACTTTGCTTATCGCAAAACTTCGAAGTTTCCAGTGATAAGCTACCGAAGAAAATGGCCAGTCGGATGGAAATCTGAGTGGTTTTATGTTAAAGTTGATAAAGATGAAGATAAATTGGTCCAGAGTCTACTAGAGCTAACCTTCGGAGAAACGAGGCCCCGATGCAACATGATAAGTGGAAGCCCGAGCCAAATTGCTTTGGCTGAATTTCGCGTGATTTCAGATCATATTGGCACTAGAGACTTGGTGCAGGAATTTCTGGCTTTTAAAGTGTTTCCAACAATGAGGGATTGGGAGATGCCGAAGCTGGAGGGAGAAAAGAAAAAGGGAGAATTTGTTCGATTGTCGTATTACTACAAGTTTAAAAAACACTTTAAAAAGCCCTGCCAAGAGTGGCTGGACACAATCAAGATTATGTGCAACGACATCCTCGGAAATTACTCTAAGAAAGAAGATCAGTTGATGACTGCAGCCTTCGGCACTCGTCCGAAGCGAAGATTGAATCGTGTGCTAGATGCTTTGAATTTTGATTACCCTGATTACGAGCAACTGGGCGAAGATGCCGAAGGCCCGAAGAGAAAGAGGATTGCCAGCGCCCTGGACAAAGAAAGCACCAAATTGGCCAAAAAGGAAAAAGAAATTTCTGAAAAATTGAGCCCTGGACCGAGGGTAACTGTTTCAAGGAAAAGAAAAGATATATCTCCAAAACCTGCATCTCCAAAACCAAAGCCGTCGGCCCAAGAGGAGGAAGCTCTTGCGACACCTTCTGCTGCCGAAGTGGAAGAGATTCTGAAGGTAATGACTGAACCTTTGCCTGTCAAGCTAAGCCCGCTGGCGCCAGAACTGACGAAGTTTTTTCAGAAGGGCAAAGAAGCTTCGGCAGCAGAAAGTGTCGCAAAGCCAAAAAAACGAAGAATTATCCAAGTGGCTGATGTCATTCATCAGACACCGCCACCGACCTTGGCGTCAAAGATTGTCACTGCCGATCCCACAGCCATCGGAACCAAAACCGCCGGAGCCGAAACCGGAGGAGCCAAAGCCACCGGAGCCGAAGCCACCAGAGCCGAAGCCACCGGGGCCGAAACCGGGACCAACGAAGATCCTAACCTGGAAACTACACTTGAAGATATTGACAATATGCTTCTGAGAATGGCTGAAGAAGAAACTATTGTGGTTATAGTGAACACGACAACAGAAAAAGGAAAAGAGCAGATTGAAGACATTTTGGAAAAAGAAGATTTTAATTTTCAAGATATACTTGGACAAGAGTTGTCAGACGCTGAAAAAGAAGAGCTGAAAAATATGTTATATCCTGTGGATACAAACCAGGGTCTCTGCTATTTGGTGGAGTCAATGAAGGGAAGCTGAGATGCCTTCGGAACCGAACCGAGGCCAAGGTTGTTAGGACCTTCTCCAAAAGCGTTGGCCTGCCGAAGATTGAAGCGGACCTCTGCAGATACCAGCGACAGCATATCGCCGGTAGCTTGCTCTATGCTAATTTCAAGGTAAAAAAAGTCTCGATTTTTATTATTATATATTTTTTATTTTGAATTAAGTTGTTTTCTGACGAAGGTTGTTTTGGCAGAGTATACTTCTAAGTAAAGTGCTGAGAATGCAACAAGATCTTGAGGATGAAAAGAACGAAGCTACTATCAAAGATCTAGAAAACAAAGTCAAAAGTTATGAAGCTGCTCTGAAGGAAAAAGACTTCGTTGTTCAAGATCTTAAAATCAAAGTTAAAGATCACGAAGCTGCCTTGGAAAAGAAGGACTTCGTCATTCATTCTATGGAAGATTCATTGGCTGAAGCCCAAGCCGAAAATGACAGGTTAAACAATGAATTACTCAAAAAGTCAGAAAAATCTGAGCAGGAAAAGAAGAACCTCGAAACAAGTCTCAAGGCCAAAATCGAGAAGAATTCAAATTTGCAAAAATCATTGAAAGAGCTTCAGGAGAAATGCTTAAATTTCGGCAGCCGATGCGTGCAGCGGCTGAAGGATGTGTTTCACTCAATTGGAGCCAGCTCTGATACATTTACACCTTCAGCTAAGAACCTGCCCAGCACCCTAGAATACATTGAAGGCGAGGTTGATGCACTTGACAAAGTTATTGCTGGGCATGCTGACTTCTGCGCCCTGCTAGCTTCTCGAGGCACAGCCACCGCTTTCCTGAAGGCTGGCTGTACGCACGGAAAAATTGTAAATAGGCCAAACTTCAGCTTGTCACCAGCAGATTTGGTTGACATCCCAAGCCTAGCCCGAAGCATTGGAAACAGATTTATGACTCAGATTTGGGTAAATGGCGGGCGAAAAATGGCTGGTGACGAAGCTCGGAGCCACCTTAAGCCGGTGAGAAACTTATACTTGTTACTTTCACCTTCTCTTTGAAATTTGCACCTTTCTTATTCTGCTTTAATATGTGCAGGATGATGAAGCTGAAGAATGACGGGCTGAAGCTTAACAGTTGCTATAAAAGACTTTCCTGCAAAACATTCTGAAGAGATCTTTGTAATATAATTGTGGAAAAAACTTATGTAAATTTGTGCATACCTTGTAATATATCTTTTCTCCTTTATCCGTGTACAATCTGCTTTGCTGTGAACGAAACTTTACTTTTGAGCCGAAGGCGAAAAACACCTTCCCTTCTTTTCGTACACAACGAAGCATGAAAATTTCCTCTTTCTCTGAAGTTTTTCCTCATAACCGAAGCATCTGCCTTTTCTGTATGATACGATGATGATGATCCTATATATGTCTAAATGAATGTTTATGAATGCAAATGTGATGTAATGCATTGTGCAAATGATTATTTGAATGTACATCCAAAAGACCATAATCATAGCCCTCATTCCCTTGAGAATGACTCAAATCTTTTTGCCGTTTATTTTTCGGCTTCACCGTTTACTTTTTGGTGTATCAGCGCTGACTTTTCGCTGTAAGCCTCCCTTAGGAGCTTCTTCGCCTTTTACTTTCGGCGGAATCAGCGTTTATTTTTCGCTGTAAGCCTCCCTTAGGAGCTTCTTCGCCTTTTACTTTCGACGGAATCAGCGTTTATTTTTCGCTGTAAGCTCTGCATTCCCTTGGGAACGACTTTTGAGCTTCTCCTTCTTTTCTTTTTCCATTGCACTCGATGGTGCGTTGTCAGCTTTTACATTTACATTTTTTGGGGGATATCACTCTTATAGAATTGAAATAAGGAAAAGAAAAATTACATGTTGTGGCCCCATTAAAAACCTTTCTCCCCCTTTGGAAAGGAAATGGGTGCCATAAGGAAAAACTAAAACAACAATAAAAAATAAAAAATAAAAAAGATTACATCAAGTTACACATAATACCGCCGAAGCTCATCCGCATTACACGATCTAGGAATGTCGTTGCCGTCCATATCCTTTAATCTGTAGGAACCGGGTCTTGACGAAGATACTACCAGAAAGGGGCCTTCCTATTTTAGTTGTAGTTTGCCCACCGTGTCTGGGTTGGCCACTCTTCGAAGCACCAAATGTCCTGGCTTAATGTTCTTCAACCGAACCTTTCTATCACGCCATTTTATTGTTTCGGCTTGGTATTTATTGATGTTTTCCACAGCCTGAAGCCTGATCCCTTCTATAGCATCTTTGTCCACAGAACAATCAGCTTCGTGTATCGCCGAAGCCACTGTTCTTATTGATCCTGCCTTAGCCTCTTTTGGGGTTATTGCTTCATCACCAAACAACAATTTGAATGGTGTAAAACCTGTTGACCTTGATACTGTTGTGTTGTGGCTCCATACCACTTTAATTAATTCTTCTGGCCACTTTCCCCTTGGCTGATTGAATATTAACTTCATTATTCCTGTCATTATGATGCCATTAGCCCTTTCAACTAGTCCATTTGATTCCGGATGTCGAACTGACGCAAAATGGATCTTTGTGCCAATTTGTTCACAAAATTCTTTGAAAGCTTCAGAGTCAAACTGCGTTCCATTGTCCACAGCGACAAACAATGTTTTGCCAGAAAAACTTTTGAACAGTAACCGAAGTTATTGTGGCTAAAGGCTTTGCCTCAATCCATTTAGAAAAATATTCCCCTGCCACTACAACATATCTTAAATTCCCTTGTGCTGGTGGTAGCGGACCTAACAAATCAAGGCCCCACCTTTGCAACGGCCAAGTGGGTTGTATTAATTGAGTTAGAGACGAAGGTTGTTTTTGATCTCTTGCACATTTTTGACAACCTTTGCACTTTTGGACTAGTTCCGCTGCATCCGAAGCTGCTTTTGGCCAATAAAATCCTTGGTGATAAACTTTTCCCAGCAAAGGCCTAGATCCAATGTGAGATCCACACAAGCCTGCATGTATTTCCTTCATCAATTCTATACCTTCGGCTCTGGATAAACATTTGAGTAACGGAGAGCAGACACCATGCTTGTACAGCTCCCCTTCTATTATTACATATGGACGAGCTCTTGCCTCTATTCTCTTGTTATAAGCTTCGCCATCTGAAAGAAAATTACCCCTAAGGTAAGAGATGATCTCAGTTCTCTAGTCTTCACTATAAACAGGAGATATGTTGAGGACCGCTCTTTCAAGAAGTTCAACCGAAGGTGCTTTTATTGTTTCAAAAAATACTTCCGAAGGTAAGGGCAGCCCCTGTGCTGCTGACTTGGCTAGCAAATCAGCATGCTCATTTTCTCCTCGAGGAATATTTTTTACAGAAAACCCTTCAAAGGAAGCTTCAATCCTTCGGACAGTATCTAGATACTTCTCAAGCTTCGGGTCTCTTGCCTTACAACTCTTGTCGATATGACCAGAGATAACCTGGGAATCAGTTTTAAGAACCGCCCTTCTGATTCCCATTGCCTTTAACTTCCGAAGACCCAGAAGTAAAGCTTCATACTCAGCAATGTTATTTGTGCAGCTAAAATCAAGTCTTGCTGTGTAGCAAGTTTTAACTTTGGAGGGTGCGACCAACACAGCGGCTGCTCCTGCTCCGAAGGTTCCCCAAGAACCATCGCAGAATACTGTCCATGCTTCGGCATCTTTATTTGCCTCTTCTACTTGAGCCCCTGGCGTCCAGTCAGCAATGAAGTCAGCTAACGCCTGGGACTGAATCGAAGATCTGCGTACATAATCAATGCAGAATTCATTAAGTTCCGCAGCCCACTTTCCAATCCTTCCAGTAGCTTCTCTATTTCTCATAATGTCCTTCAATGGTTGTGAAGAAGGGGCAATTATATTATATGCTTGGAAATAATGCCAAAGCTTTCTAGAAGCCATCAAAACAGCATATAACACCTTCTCCAATTCTGTATAATTTTTCTTTGATAAACTAAGAACTTTAGATACAAAGTATATTGGAGCTTGCTTCTTGACTTGCCCTTCAAGCTTCTCTTGGACAAGTGCCGCACTTACCGCTGAGTGCGAGGCTGCCACATATAACAACAGAGGAGCCCCTGGCGTTGGTGGAGTTAGCGTTATTAGGTCTATCAAATATTGCTTCAGCTCTTCGAAGGCTCTCTGCTGGACTGGTCCCCATTGAAAAACTTTGGCTGACTTCAGCACTTCAAAAAATGGTAAATTTCTCTCTGCTGATCTAGATATGAATCTGTTGAGAGATGCCAGTCTTCCTGTCAATCTTTGAGCCCCCTTCTTTGTACTAGGTGGTTCCATTCGAAGGATAGCTTCGATTTTATTTGGATTAGCCTCAATCCCTTTTGTTGAAACTAGGCAGCCAAGAAATTTCCCTTTCTTCACCCCGAAGACACATTTTTCTGGATTCAACTTTAAACCGGCCTGTCTAAAATTAGCGAAGGTTTCTTGCAGATCAGTAATGCGATTCTCTTGCTTCGTGCTTTTTACAATGATATCATCAACATAAGTTAGCACATTTCTGCCTATCTGAGATTGAAGAACCTTCGCTGTCATTCTGCTGAAGCTTCCTCCAGCATTCTTGAGCCCCTCAGACATCCGAAGGTAACAATATGTTCCACTAGGGGTTATGAAGCTGGTCTTCGGCTCATCCTCCTTCTTCATCCAAATTTGATGATAGCCTGAATAACAATCCAGCAGACTCATAAGCTCTGATGAAGCTGCTGCATCAACTAAGGAATCTATCCTTGGCAATGGAAACTCGTCCTTCGAATAGGCCTTGTTGAGATCAGTAAAATTGATACACATCCTCCATTTACCATTGGACTTTTTTACCATAACAGTGTTAGCCAGCCATTCTGGGTATTTTACCTCTCTGATAACTCCGGCACTGAGAAGTCTTTTCACTTCATTTCGAGCACCTTCGGCCTTGTCATCAGACATCTTCCGAAGCCTCTGCTTTCTGGGTCTGAAGGATGGATCAACATTGAGCGAATTTTCAATAACATCCCTGTTAACTCCGCAAAGATCATTAGCCAACCATGCAAAGACATCTTTGTTGTTGAACAAGAATCTTATCAGGGTTTTCTCTTGTTTTTCAGACAATTGAGAACCCAGCAGCACCTTCTGCTCTGCAATATCTTCACATAAAAGCATGGGTTTCGGCTGATCGGCCGAAGCAGCCTTCTCCCTTCTATGCTTGTACTGCTCACAAGCTTCGGCTTCATCTATGTTGTGGATTGCCTTTGAATCAGTCTAATTTCCCTCGGCTTTTCTGGCGGCTTCCTAACTCCCATGAATAGCAATAGGTCTCTGATCCGAAGGTATCTTCATGCAAAGATATGCTGGATGAAGAATTGCTTCGAAAGCATTGAGTGTTCCGTGACCAATGATAGCATTGTAAGGATACTCCATGTCAACAATGTCAAACACAATTTGCTCAGTCCTTGTGTTGTTGACGAATCCGAAGGTCACTGGCATGGTAATCTTACCAAGCGCTACAATTTGCCTTCCTCCGAAGCCACAAAGGGGATGTGTGGCATCATGGATCTTGTCTTCGGGCCCTTGCATCTGTCTGAAGGCCTTAGCAAATATGATGTCAGCTGTACTGCCTGTATCAACCAAAACATTATGGACCAGAAATCCTTTGATCACACAAGAGATAACCATAGCATCATTGTGTGGGTAGTCCTTGAGCTGAAGATCCTCTTGAGAAAAGGTGATTGGGATGTGAGACCATCTTGATTTGATGAAGGGTCCTTGTACCCCGACATGCTGTACCCTTCTCTATGCCTCCTTCTTCTATTTCTTGTTGGCCGGTTCTGAGCATGAACCGCCTGTTATCGGGAGAACCAGCTTCAGAGCCGAAGCAATTCTAGCTTGATTCTTGATCGAAGCCATCAGCTCAAAAAAGTGGAAGTGAGTTCACCAGAGGTGGGCGCCAATGTTGGGGACTTGTTCTCAAATGCTATGAATTAAGAACAAGGCAACATAAAATGTTAAATATTAATGCCCTTCGTCCGCTGAAGCATTATTTCCCCAAGGATTTAATGAACTTCGGACGAAGACCATGAGTGAAGTATCACGAAGGTCATACCTTCGTGATTAAACTTACAAAATAATATGAAATAATATATAAAACATGAGACATTAGAGATAGATGTATCAGAAATAAGTAACATCATATACATATTTTATTATATGAACATAAAAATGTCAGAACATAGAATTTAAGTACATTTATACCTTCTCCTTGACAGATAATAATTCCCGAGCAATGCGTTTGCAATTACAGGAATGCGTGAACAGTAAAGGAATACTGTTCACTATTTATAGACACAGGACACAGCCTGTAAGGAATTACAATCATGCCCCTTATAAAAGTTTACAACAATGACTCAGACCCTTATGGGCTAAAAGGTCATTCTATCTTTAAGTCGGTTCGATCCTTCGTCTTCGGGCATGCTATAACACCGAAGCTTCATGAGTGGTAGTTTCGGTCATCATGTATAAACAGCTTTAGCCGAAGCTGTTTCTTCCTGCAGGACCTTCGGCGACGAAGCATGGTCCCAACAGTATGTTGCTTGGGCTCCCACACCTTTAAATGTCTGGTTGGATGAGTATATATAGCCTCCCCTCAATTATAGTTGTTGGACAAAAAGCTGACTGCTTTGTCGTCGGGCGCATCGGACAGTTCGATGCACACCGGACATGTTTGGTGCCCTGGCCGCTGACCGTTGAGGTCTATTGCAGTCAACCGTTGGATTCAATGGTTACTTAGACTGTCCGATGCACACTGA
The DNA here is from genome assembly GCA_029449295.1 of Zea luxurians. NCBI lineage: Eukaryota > Viridiplantae > Streptophyta > Magnoliopsida > Poales > Poaceae > Zea > Zea luxurians. Next base: position 17,228,350 of record JAOPSE010000053.1, read on the forward strand.
ACTGTCCGGAGCTACAATCCCGAGAGCCCCTGGTTGCACATCGGACAGTCCAGTGCACACCGGACAGGTACTGTTCACTATCCGATGCGCCACCAGAGCGCTGACTAACTACCCTCTTCATGGATTTCTTCACTGTTTCCTTGGGCTTCTTTTGATATTGAGTCTTGGACTTCTACAAATTTTTAGGTCTTTTGAGTTGTTGCATCCTTAGAGTCTCAGTCCAATCTTCTTCGCATCATGTGAACTATAAAGACAAACATTAGCAAACACATTTGTCTATAGGTTATGTTGATCATCAAACACCGAAATCATTTAGAGAAATGGGACAGGGTCCATTTTCCATACATACTGCAAAGGTCACGACTATCCGACACGTCCGAGGGAACCGTCGCGGTTCGACCTTGCTGTAGGTCGGACGGCGCGGGGCGCGAGCTGCTGCAGTGCATGTTTGCCAAAGGCCCCATCACAACTTCCATGTTCGCCATCGAGGCCACACTCGTTTCTCGGAGGGGAAACTCGATTGCTCCTAGCAGGGTACCTTCCATGTGGCGATCCTCAGCATGTCAGGTCGAGTTGAGATGGGGCTGACGCCGTGGTGCGCACCACAGTGTCGGCGAGGGTCCCCTCAAGGTCCCCTGAGAGCAAGGAGGGCCCCACGATCGGCGAGATCATGAGGCATTTTTGGGTCGAGACGTGGGTAGTCCCATTCGATGGAGAACCATGTCTGCCTCCCGATGATGACACGGGGAAGCCGAACGATGGTTCCTGATCGGGGTCCGATGCCACCATGGTCTTGGTGAAAATAGGTTGCATGTTCCCACCTTTCGGGGGATCGAGGCGGAGGTGGTCGAGGCTTCCAACGATGTCAAGCGACTCGCGCATCAGGGGAATCGGGGCTTCCAGGACCCCGTTCGTTGTTCCTTCATTGTCAAGGGCGTCGCCGAAGTTCCCAAAGCGTTTGGCCGCTCCGAAAACCCGTGCTACGCCAATGTTGTTTCCAGCCATCCGAAGCTTAGATAATCACATCGTGGAACGCACAAGTCCCCTACCTGTCGCTCCAACTATCGGTGTTTCGTACCTCGCTCCGACAAGTAAATTTATTGTACATGTTTTGGGCTTCAGAAGGTGTGCACAGTGGGTGCAAGGTTTATACTGGTTCGGACAGAATGTCCCTAGTTCTAGTCATCGGTGGCTTGCGCTACCGACACCATTGATGATCAAACTCGTAGTAGGGGTTACAAGCAGTTGGGAGAGGGAGGAGAGGATCCCAAGTCTCTTTATCGGGATGAAAGTGGAGCTTAGAAGCTGCTGGGTGGAGTCCTAGCTAAGTCTTGGCTTGGTGGGGCTCTGGCCTCTCGATCCTTGTCGGCGCTCATCCTCCTACTGTTCGTCCTTATGAGTTTGTGTCCGTCTGAAGGCATCCAATTGCCCAAGAGTTCTCTCATTTCGATCCCCTTACCCTGAGGCTAGCCTCTCCCTTTTATATGTTGGGAGAGGGGTCGACCAACGGTGGCTTCCTTGGGAAGGAGTCGTAATGCAAGGGTAAAACCAGCGTTTTAGCCCAGGTGGAGCCGCACGTATTCGTCGGGCCTGGGGCTGTCTAACCATCTCGTATTTACCATGGTAGATAACGTGGCGCGGCGATGGTCTCAGACGTCATCATTATGGCTACGTCGACCCCTGATGCATAAAATTTTGTATACATCATTCATTCGTTTATTTGTATCATTATCTCTGCTATATTGAGTATGCAATGACTCCTTTCAACTTTCCACGCTTGGCAATGGAAAAAGTCTACTTAACCCCCTCAACTATTGATAGTTGTCTACTGAAAGGGAAATAGGGTCAAACCTTTTCCTATAAATAATTTTGGTGGTTGAATGCCCAACACAAATATTGGACTAACTAGTTTGCTCTAGATTATGTATTCTACAGGTGCATAAAGGTTCAACACAAACCAATAAAAAGATCAAGTTAGGGTTCAAAAGAAAGGAGCAAAAGAAATCGAAGAGAACCCTGGTCTGGCACACCGGACTGTTCGGTGTGCCACCGGACAGTCCGGTGCGCTAGGGGCCGTACAGATGCGAACTTGCCACCTTCGGGTTTCAGAAGTGTTGCTCCGCTATAATTCACCGGACTGTCCGGTGTGCCACCGGACTGTCCGGTGCACCAGCGGAGCAACGACTATCTAGCACAACGATCGTCTGCAAAAGCGTGAACAGTGCATGAACAGTGCGCACAGAAGTCAGAGCAGGCGTCAGAGGCGCACTGGACAGTGAACAGTACCTGTCCGGTGCAGCACCGGACTGTCCGGTGTGACATTAAGTCAGCGCTTCAACGGTCAGAATCTTCAAAACCCTAACGGTTGAGTGACGTGGCTGGCGCACCGGACAGTGTCCGGTGGCACACCAGACTGTCTGGTGCGCCTATCGATAGCAGCCTTCCCCAACGGTTGAATTGGTGGTTGAGGGCTATAAATATCCCCCAACCACCTTCACTCCAACCATCCAAGCTTTCACAATAGTGCATTCAATACAAGAGCAAAGTGCAACACTCCAAGACACAAATCAAAGCCTCTGATCCAATCAAAGTCCCCAAATTCAATTCTAGTGCTCTAGGACTTGTGAGAGGATTGCTTGTGTTTCTTTGTTGCTCTTGTTGCTTAGTTGGCTATCTTCTTCCTTATTCTTGTTCTCTAAGTGACTTGTAATCAAAGCAAGAGACACCAATTGTGTGGTGGTCCTTGTAGGGTCTAAGTGACCCATTTGATTAAGGAGAAAGCTCACTCGGTCTAGGTGACCGTTTGAGAGAGGGAAAGGGTTGAAAGAGACCCGGTCTTTGTGACCACCTCAACGGGGACTAGGTTCTCAAGAATCGAACCTCGATAAAACAAATCACAGTCTCATCTGCTTTATTTCTTGGTTGATTTGTTTTCGCCCTCTCTTTCGGACTCGACTTTAATTCTAACGCTAACCCTGTCGGTGCTTTGGGTCCGACCGCGCACCCGGGGTTGCCCCTCGAGGTGCTTTTGGAGTAGGATGGTGTTGTCGACTGTAGCTCGATGGTTCGTGCCGGATGCATGAGAAACAGTAGATAATTTTGTATAGGTTCGGGCCGCTTCGAGACGCGTAATACCCTACGTCCTGGTGTGGGTCTTTAGAGTGGTAGGTTACAAAAGGGGTTTCTCTAGTATGGGAGATGCTATAGAATGGAGTAGACAGTTAAGGAGTGAGATGTCTTTTGAGGGGATGCCCCCTGGGCCTTATATACTCGACCGTGGGGCGTTACATGCGGATATGATAACAACGTGAGCCTAAGTAATAGTGAACCGACTGAGCCTATCTTCCTATAATTCTGCCGACTCATAGCCATTCAGTTCCGACGCCTGAGGACGCAGCGTGGGAAAGTCGGGCTACTGCGGTGGATGTTATTCAAATCTGTTGGGTCGTCTGGGCTCGAGTTGATCTGATCTTGTGTTGATCTACTTCACCAAGCATTCCTCCCCAGGCCCACGAAGGGATGGCCTTGCGAAACATCGGGCCCAAAGCCTTTCGCGAGGTCTTCTAACCTTCTAGTGGACCCAGGGGATATCTGTCCCCCACAAGTCCCCAATCTTTGAGTTGATTTTGAAATAATCGGCCCAAAGATTCTAGGTCTAGCTTGCTGTTTTTTATTTTGATAAAGAATACCTTGAAAAATGGGCCTATCGAGTTGTTGCTTCTGAGCTCTGAGTAACTTGGTGAAAGCGATCTTCTGTTATCCTCTACTGTCTTTATTCATCGGCCTTCGCTTTATTCTTCAGAAGTCAATGCTTTGTCTCGTGCTTACGCCTTGGAGATCAACATTCCGCTCTCTGGGGTTTAGGATATACTGGGTGCACCGAAGGTGCACCCAATGGGTGTAGCCCCCGAGCTTCGAGTGGATTACTGAAAATAATCCGCTCGAAGGTCTTCATCTCAAGCCTTTTTTAGAAACCATTTTCATCTTCATCTCATGCTTTAGAAGTCAGCATTGTCTTATCTTTATCTCATGCTCTGGAAATCAACATTTTATCATTAGCTCATGCTTTGGAGATCAGCATTCTGCCTTTTTGGAGTTAATGATCTATTGGGTGCACCGTAGGTGCACCCAATGGGTGTAGCCCCCGAGCTTTGAGTGGATTACTGAAAATAATCCACTCAAAGGTCTTCATCTCATGCTTTTAGAAATCATCCTTTCATCTTCGTCGAATGCCTTAGAATTCAGCATTATATCGTCAGCTTTATGCTTTAGAAATCAGCATACGGTTTTGTCTTTGAGATCCACAATGCGGTATACCCATGTCCTATTAGGTTTGAAATTTATTTGATCTGCGATAGATTGGACATCTGGTAGATGGCTCTTGGCTGGTCTTCATTTCACTTCGTGCTTCAATGCTCCTGTTGATTAGACTTGTACTTCATCAGCTATTTTTGGCTTTCCTCCGATCTCCATCGATATTTTCCTTCTGTCTTGATACATTCATTGCATATACTATGTGGATGTGATGGCTTGGGAAAATCTATTGAAAATTCCTGGATGTCCCCCCCAATGGGTGTGGGCAAGGGACGACTTGGTGCGCTGAGCGTTTAGCAAACTGCCCCTGAGTAGTAACTTGACGTGACCACGGGTGTAATCATATCATCCAAGCAGTTGACTTGAGTCCCAATGGGTGTCGTGTTACGTGAAACGGCGTTAACCGCCTGACTTGTTTCCAGATGATTTGAATTGCTTATTGAATATTTGCGACTGTTCAGTGACCGTGGTAGGAGATGAGCGGTTGCCTTCTTCCTCTATAAATAGAGCGCTTGCTTCACTGGCGTCTTCACACATCTCTCTGCCGCTTGTTGTTTACTCTCTTCTTTTCTCTTCCCTCCTACTCCACCATGGGCAAGAGCAATAAAGGCGGAAGCTCGTCGCACCACTCCGGCGAAAAGCGGAAGCATGAGCCGACCCCTCCCTCGGAGGACTTCAGCGATTCTGAGTACTCGAAGGAGGAGTTTTCCTCCGAGTCTGAGGGGTCGCCAGTCTACACCTCGCCCCCGGCATCGTTCGATGACTCGGACGATTCCCAGGGGATCGCCGCCGAGGTGTGGACATATATCTGGGCTATCGAGCGCTCTGGGCTCGAGGGCTCGGATGAGTCGGAGGTCTCCTCGGACGAGGAGAACTCCTCTGACTCGTTCGAGGAGGGGAGCGGTGGTGACGGCGACGGCGACAACGGAGGCGACGACAAGGGCGGCAGCGGCAGCGGCAGCGGCAAGGGCGATGGCAAGGGCAGCAGCGGCAGCGTCAAGGCCAGTGGCAAAGCACCACTGGCTTAGATATTAGTATAGATAAATAGTAGTAGAAGTAGTATTAGTGGAATAATGTAGTAGTAGTTAGTAGTATAGCATAGTGTAATGTAATGTAGTAATGTAGTGTAGTAATGTAATGTGTCGAAAAGTGGGAAGAAGGTCGGCTCATAACAAGTCGGACTTTAAGTTTGTGGAAGAACTTCCCCCTTTATATGAAGAAAATTTCGGCCCGTTCTGTGCACATCTCTTGCCTTTCCACCTCTCTTTTATAGTTGATCGACAGTTTGTATTTGTGCCCATCGTAGCCGTTGTTCTCAGAGATAACGCTCGAATAATGACTTGCTATTGCTGTGTCGCATTTTAATTTTGTCTGCATTTACGTGGAGAAAGAACAGCTGAGTTACCGCCGGTGTCTTCAGAGGTAACAACCGAATGGTTCTTAGCGACATCAGTGTTTTAGATTGTAACATCCGAATCCTACTGAGCCACGTCGGCGTTATAGAAGTAACAGCCGAGTGGCGCTTGGCGACGTTGGCGTTTTAGAGGTAACAACCAAGTCATTTCGAGTCACGTCGGCGTTTTAGAAATAACGTCCGAGTGATGACTGGCGACGTCGGCGTTTTAGAGGTAACAACCGAGTCGTACCAGGCCACGTCAGCGTTTTAGAAATAACGACCGAGTGATGACTAAGCACTTTTTAGAAAACGGTGTCTGACCTGGGAAAACCCCATTTGTATCACGTCACCGCCCGTCTCTGCATTCTAAGCCCTAGCCTCACTTTTGCCTCCGAACCTCCTCTGTTTCCCTTTGATTTTGCTTCCGCTCAGCCCGCCAATGAGATTGCGATGGCGCCCAAGCGGAAGAGTCAGAATTCTGCTGCAGCGATCATTCCTCCTATCAATTTCAACAGTCAATTGCCCTTCGTAGGTAATCATATGTCTGTTGTCTCCGAGTCGGATCTTCTCCACCTTGTCTCTGTCGGAGTTCTTCCTCCGAAGGAGCTTTGCTCCTGGCGGATTTGCCGTGGGGTTACTGTTCCAACAGAGGATACCCACGAGTCCGTTGTCTACATCCCTTTTCTTATCCGCGGCCTTGCTCTTCCCATTTCTCCCTTCTTTCGCGGTCTCCTTGACTTTTATAATCTGAATCTGACTCACCTGAATCCCAACTCTATTCTACAAATTTTTGTTTTTGTTCATCTGTGCGAAGCCTATCTTGGAATTCTTCCTCATTTCGGTTTGTGGAAGTACTTGTATCATTGTCGTCCTAGGATGGCTGGGGGGCAGCACCAGCTCATGGGTGGTGCGAGTCTGGAGATGCGCCGTGGGAGGAAAATAGAATACCTTGACATTCCACTTAAAGATAGCATTAAAGGATGGCGCTTAGAGTGGTTCATTGTGAAAAACCATGGCAAGTCTCTCCCTCTTCGGTCAGGGAGACAGCCGGATGTTCGTGCTTCAAGTTGGATCGAGTCTCCCACAGACTTGGAGATAACAAAAGCCAAAGTTATACTTGCTGAAATTTGTTTGTTGAAGGAGAGAGGTCTGACCGCTGAAGCTGTAGTTGCAGACTTTGTTTTTAAGAATATTCAGCCACTGAAGGATAGGGCATACACAGCTTATTTGTATAGTGGTGTCACCGATTCAACCCGGGTTACCAACAAGAGGATTCCTGCTGTGGATTTGGTGCGTCGACTGGAAATGATCCTTAGAGGCAGAGTATCAAACATTGGTGCTCCTGTTGCATATTCTACTTGGAATCTGCCACCTTCCAAGTCCTTTTTGATTTTGTGTCAAATCCTTCTGCTAGTGATAGTGGTTTGGGTCTTAGAGTGCGACCCTCTCTTGAAGAAGTTGAGGTTCTGGTTGCTTCGCTTGGAGATCTTCCCAATGATGAGAGGCAAGTTCACTTTGAGATGCCTATGAGTTCGGGTGATGCAGAGATAAGTGCTATGTTGGACGTGTTGGCTCTCATACCTCCATGGATGTCCACATTGGGTCTTCTCCACCATACTCTGGTGGTGTACTAGCAGCGCTCGCTTCAAGTGAGGGAGTCGCCTTAGAGGTCGGCGCACCGGATGCTGGAGTTTTGATGCCTGTCAGTGGTGTTGAATTGATCCCTAGTGATATTCTTCAAATTTCTCCGGTTGATATTCCTTCATCGAGCCACCACCTAGCTTCTCGTGACTTGTGATTTCTGTCATTCTTCTCTAATCTTCAGGTAATTCGGCTTATCTTGTTCTGGCAATACTCCTGGCAAGTTACTGTCTTTATACTCATTTGTTTTCAATATCAGGCTTTGGTCGACCAGATGGCTGATTAATTGAGATCACAAGGTGCGTCTATCCCAGAAGGAGCTCTGTTTCTGACGCAGTGGAATCCGCTGCTGCTTCAGAAGCAGATATCTGATCTGAAAATGACAAATGCTGGTTAGTGTCTTTGTTTTCATCCTTGGCTTCTTGATTAGTCTGTTTTTAATTGTGTGCCCTTCTTCAACTGGTTTTTGTTAGATATGACCCGACGGTACTCTAAACTCGAGGAGAAGTATTCTCAAGGTCAGACCGACCTGGCTCGAGTTTCTGCTTCCTTAGATGATGCCAATTCATCGAATTCCTCTCTTAGTGCTCAGCTTGACTCTGAAAGGGTGGCCAACAAGGTAAGCTTACTTGACTTTATCTGTTGTGTTTCTACTGTTTAATGGATGCTTAAGAGCTGCTTCTTATCTGTAGGAGGAAAAACGTGTGCTTGCTGTTTCTCGCAATAACCTTAATAGGTTGTATCGTGACGCCAACAATTCTCTGACTATCTTGGAGAGGAGCCATCGTTTTACAATGGCAGATTTGGATCATCACCGTCACAAAATGCAGGTGTCCCAGGATGAGGTCCTTCGTCTCAGGCAGTTGGTGTCGAGCAAAGACTCCGTCATCAAGGATCTGCGCGCCTCCAAAAGATCAGTCGTCTAGGAGCTAGAAGCTGCTCGACTGGCTACCAAGGTTGCCAAAGATAATTCTACCATTCTGAAGGCTCAGCGCGACAAGGCTATGGATAAGGCCATTCGTGCGGGGCAGATCTTGATGAGAAGGCCGGGCGTGATTGTTCCTGATGATATAGTTGCAGATGTCAAAGCTGCTCCTGACTCCTCGAGTCGCCCTTCTTCATCGATTGTTCCTGAGAAAAACATTACCGAGTAGAAGTACTGAATACATTCATGAACCATAGGTGTATGTGATCGATGTGCCCAAATACTCCGCTAGAACGTGTTCTTGGTAATGAATGCTATTTTTGCTTTTTCTGTTGTTTGAATTCAACAGTTGTTACGATTGCAGAGGCAAATGCAGTGTGTTGGTTTCAAAACTTCTTCCTATTTTGTGAGGCATAGAGACCGCCCTAAGATGAGTGATCATAAGCATGTTTATACTAGATCGAGTAGTCATGAGCATGTCACACCACCTTAAGTCATTGCCAACTTTAAGTCGATCGCTCCGTTAGTAGGGTATAGTGTCACCCTAAGTTAAGTAAGCGTGAGCATGTTGCACCGTCTTGAGTCACTGCTGACTTAAGCCGATTGCTCCGTTAGTAGGGTATAGTGGTCACCCTAAGTTAAGTAAGTGTGAGCATTGTTGGGGGTATGTTTCGTAGCCGAAGATCCTAAAGAAATAAACACCTTCGGCAGATCCTCTCCAAAACAGCGCCGAAGCTATCAACTATAAAGCTTCGGTACAGTGACATGTCTCAAGACGAAGGGGTGAACCGACTTAAAGATGAAATGACTTAAAGACCCATGATATTCTGTGTTATTATAGTTCATTGTAAAGGGCATAAATGTAATTATATACAGGCTGTGAACTGTGCCTATAAATAGGTGAACAGTACCCCTGTACTGTTCACGTGCTCTCCTGTAATCACGCATTGGGCATTTGTTTTTGCTTCACGTTGGTATTTTTGCTTTTCTTTGAGCCGAAGGTACATTTGTAATTCGTTATCATTTTTACGATAATGAAATAGAAATGAGTTAATACTGATAATCATATGTTCAAATTATTTTATATATTTTTTACCCTTTCCCATTATTTGTTGTGTTTATGAAGGTATAACCTTCATAACCTTCGTCCAGAATCCATTATATCCCGAGGGAAATAATGCTTCGAAGGACGAAGGACTCTAATATTTAACAGTTTCTATGTTGCCTTGTTCTTGATTCATAGCATTTGAGAACAAGTCCCCAACATTGGCGCCCACCTCCGGTGAACTCACTTCCACTTTTTTGAGCTGATGGCTTCGATCAAGAATCAAGCTGGAACTGCTTCGGCTCCGAAGCTGGTTCTCCCGATAACAGGGGCTTCATGCTCAGAGCCGGCCAACAAGAAACAGAAGAAGGAGGCACAGAGAAGAGTACAACATGTAGGGGTACAAGGACCCTTCATCAAATCAAGATGGTCTCACATCCCAATTACCTTTTCTCAAGAGGATCTTCAGCTCAAGGATTACCCACACAATGATGCTATGGTTATCTCTTGTGTGATCAAAGGATTTCTGGTCCATAATGTTTTGGTTGATACAGGCAGTGTAGCTGACATCATATTTGCTAAGGCCTTCAGACAGATGCAAGAGCCCGAAGACAAGATCCATGATGCCACACATCCCCTTTGTGGCTTCGGAGGAAGGCAGATTGTAGCACTCAAAAAAATCACAATGCCAGTAACTTTCGGATTTATCAACAACACAAGTACTGAACAAATTGTGTTTGACATTGTTGACATGGAGTATCCTTACAATGCTATCATTGGTCGCGGAACACTCAATGCTTTCGAAGCAATTCTTCATCCAGCATATCTTTGCATGAAGATACCTTCGGATCAGGGACCTATTGCTATTCATGGGAGTCAGGAAGCCGCCAGAAAGGCCGAGGGGAATTGGACTGATTCAAAGGCAATCCACAACATAGATGAAGTCGAAGCTTGTGAGCAGTACAAGCATAGAAGGGAGAAGGCTGCTTCGGCCGATCAGCCGAAACCCATGCTCTTATGCGAAGACATAGCAGAGCAGAAGGTGCTATTGGGATCCCAACTGTCCGAAGAACAGGAGAAAACCTTGATAAGGTTTCTATTCAACAACAAAGATGTTTTTGCATGGTCAGCTAATGATCTTTGCGGAGTTAACATGGATGTTATTGAACACTCGCTCAATGTTGATCCATCCTTCAGACCCAGAAAGCAGAGGCTTCGGAAGATGTCTGATGACAAGGCCGAAGGTGCTCGGAATGAAGTGAAAAGACTTCTCAGTGCCGGAGTTGTTGGGGACTTGTTCTCAAATGCTATGAGTTAAGAACAAGGCAACATAAAAAATGTTAAACGTCAAAGTCCTTCGTCCTTCGAAGCATTATTTCCCTTGGGATATAATGATTTTCGGACGAAGGTTATGAAGGACAAACCTTCATCAACACAACACATCATAATGAAGAAGGAATCATATGTAGTACAAGAGATATCATAAACAGTTTTGTATAATTATTAATTCATTTCTATCTTATTATTATAGGAAAATGGAAATGATATCAAATTACAAGCGTACCTTCGGCTCGAAAGAAGGTAAAAGTACAAGCGAGATGTAAAAGTAAATGCCAAGTCAGCGTAAACAGTACGGGAGCACTGTTCACCTATTTATAGGCACGGGACGCAGCCCATGTAAAATTACATCCATGCCCTTTACATTTGGTAGTAATTCTATAGTAATCCACCGAGGTCTGAATAGCCTTTTCATCTTTAAGTCGGTTTCATTTTCTGCTATCACACCGAAGCTTTCCTGCTCACAGCTTCGGCGCTGTATCAACCTTCGTATTCTTTGGGCTTCCCCCACTGTGATATCGATTCGAGTCCGAAGATACTTGTTCACACATTATACTCCCGAAACATTGTTTAAATCATATTTTTGAGGACCTTCGGAAGCCGAAGGCCCCCAACAGTAGCCCCTCGCAATATTAATTTGTTAGAATGATAAATTTAGATTGCGACATGGACGAAGGCCTTAAGCCGAAGGTCCGAAAAAACACCTTCCCTTTGCTAGAATAGCAACATTCACTGACAAGCGGGGTCTTCCAATTTTTAATACACTGGGCGTATAAATAAGAGCATACCACAAGCTCATTTGGTACGCTTTCTTGCCATCTGCTCTTGCTTACTCAATTTTTAGCTCTTGCGCACCAACACTTGCTTGGCTTTTTAAGTTTTTAAGCTTCAGCTTTGAAAGCAGTTTTTTAGCATTTCCGAAGATGTCTGAAGATAAAAGAGCTGCTGTCGAGATGAAGCTGAGTCTCTCTGAAGAGAAAAACCTGGGGTTTCTTGAAGCAATGTCGAAGACAAATACAGAAAAGATCACCAAAGAGATTTTAGAAGGTTTATCTGAAGATACTGATGACAGCGACAGTTACGATGCAGATAGCGGTGGTGAAGACTCCGAAGATCGCCCTTGGCGGCCAAGCCATGCGGTTTTCGGCAAATCAAGTATCAAAGAAAATCATCTTGTCAACATGAGGGGAAGATACTTCCGGGACTTGTCCATTGTGAGGGCCGACGAAGGAGAGAAGACTTGTCCGACTCCTGAGGAAAATGAAGTCGTAGTGTTCCGAAGCTTTTTGAAAGCTGGACTACGATTTCCCCTTAGCAGCTTTGTCGTAGAAGTACTGAAAATATTTGAAGTCTATCTTCACCAACTTACCCCCGAAGCAATCATAAGGATGAATATCTTCGTGTGGGCCGTGAGAAGCCAAGGTCTGGAACCTGATGCGAAAAGTTTCTGCAACATACATGAATTGTTATACGAGACAAAACCCTGGGGTAAGGAGCAGTATCACAATAATTTCGGCTGCTACAGTTTCGTCTCTCGGTCCGGGTCAAGCTGTCCCGTGCCAACCTTTCGGAAGAGATGGCCCGTCGACTGGATGACAGAATGGTTTTATGTGAAGAATGACCTGAAAACACGGGAAGATATTAAAGGTATAATTATGCGCCCTATTTGGCAACGCTTCGGCCTGCGGAAGCCGAAGGTTGAAATGAACGAAGCTGCCGAAGAATGCCAGAGAGCCTTCGGAGTTATTTGCTCTTTTATTGGAACGAGAGATTTGGTTCAAGAGCATATTGCCTTCAGGGTGTGGCCGCTCGCGGAAAAAAAGGGAAATGCCGCGAGAGACCATAAAGAAGGCTGACGAAGGTGGACTTATCAGGCTGAAGTATACTTTCAAGTTTGGAGATAAATTTGTTGAGCCAGATGATGACTGGCTAAAAAGCATTGAAAATTTAAGTGATGAACTACTCGGGGTTTATTCAAAGGCCGAAGATACTGCATTGTCAGCAGCCTTCGGAGGCCGGAAAAAGAAAAGACTGAACCGAGTGTTTGACGCAATTGGGTTCGTGTACCCCGACTACCACAATCCAGCGCGGGGTGAAAAAAGAAAAAAACGCAGCTTCTGCACAAGAAACTTCTTCAGCTGCTCCTAGTGAGCCAGCGCCGAAGAGACAAAGGGTAAAGGTTCTCACACACCGACCACGCTACATTGAACCAGCTACAGTACCCAAATTCGCCGGCGAAACCTCTTCGGCCACCGAAATTAAAGAGCCAACTTCAGTGCCGAAGATTGAAGAAAAAACTGAAGAACCTTCAACAAAGAAAGCAGAAAAACTGAGAACTGAAGGAACGAAAATATTGGAAATTTTAAGTCCTTCAGCCAGTGTTGAGACAATAAAAAACCAAAAGGGCCCAGTGGTGACCCCGAAAAGAAAAAGAATGGTCAATGTGCTAGATGTTCTGGAGACAATTAAGTCCTCAAGCACGACTCTGAAGAAGACTGTTGAAACTTCCGAAGCGGAAACTGAAATCTTTGATACTAAAGCTCCAAAACAACAAACTGAAACTGAAGCTGAACCTTCAGAGCCCACGAAGGTGAAACCCTTGGAAACCGAGGAAGAAAAAATTACGGAGCCAATTCTTGTTGAGGAAATCAGCACTGTTGCCCCCGAAGCATCCCCCAAAGTCCCTGATTATATTGTTCGACATGCTTCGGGGAAAAAGTTATCAGAAGAAGAAGTTTTTGAAGCTAATCACTATGCCAAAGAATTGAAATATCCGAAGGGGGCACTAGTGTTCAATGGTACAAATGAAGAAGATTTCCTATACTGCCTCCCGGATAACAAAGAATTACTCGTCTGCCAGGAAATGGCCCGAAGCATGGGATTTCCGAAACTGGAGGCTGGCCTCTGCGCGATGACAAAGGACGATCTTGCGGACAGCCTTGCGTATAATAGCCTGAAGGTACGAGATTTGCGCATTTGGAAACTTTATGATTTGAAATTTATTGTTTTATTCTTATACTAACTCTTTTACATATAGGGTTTAATTCTAAGCAACGCGCTGAGAGCGCAAAAGAATGCCGAAGACGAAAGCTATGAAATTGCTTTTAACAACCTTCGAACAGAGGTGATCAAACTAAGAAACGAAGCCTTGGAAAAGGACAAAATTCTAGTTACATTGGTGGATAAAATAAAGGAGCACGAAGCTGCCTCGAGGGCACAAGCTGCGGCCCAAAAGCACGAGATTGACGATCTTTGGAAGCAATTAGCCCGAGCTAAAGAAGAACGCATACTTGAAGAAACAAAGCGAGAACTTAGCGACCAATGGGCAAATCATTTAGAAGGAACTGTTGAAGAGCTTCGTTCATCCAAGAAAAGATGTTATGACAAATCTATGGAATGTGTTAAGAAAATGAAAGCTAGCTTCGCCAGCGTTGGCGCATTCTCGAGCGAAGAAAACTTTACAAGAGGCAACCCCGAAGGTCCCATTGAATGGATTAATCACGAAGCTGAGGCCTTTGAGGAAATTTTAAATAGTCGCGGAGACATATGCGCTTTTTCGGGTGCCAGGGGGATTGCCAGCATTTTGGAAAGGAAAGGCTGCGAACATGTAAAAATTTTAGCACAATCCGAAACTGCCTTGTCCTTCGAAGATGCTAAAGACCCTTCGGCTGAAGCTAGCATGGTTGGTGGGAAATTTTTTACCAATATCTGGGATAATGGTGGTCGAGAAATGGCCCGAGAAATTATCCAAAAAAGCGAAAAAGGCATCCATGATGCTAGAAAAGTGGCCGAGGCTGCTGAGAAAAGCGCAGAGCCCGAAGGGCAAATAGGTATTAACTAATGGTTTTTATTGTGTTGTAATTTTTGATTTCAAACTTCGTTCGCCAATTGTAATAGCAATGTAGCCGTATCCTGTCCTCCCTCAGATCCTGCTAAAACGTCTCCGGGCCCTCACCCGAAGGAAGACGATGAAATCAAAAAGATGGCCAAAGCTATCATGGATCAAGTTGTCAATCAACTCCTGAACGAAGCTGCGGAAATAGTACTTAGGGAAGACTAGGTGCTATTGTAAAAACATCTGAAATGTAATATGTGAAATATCTTGTAACCCTGAATGTAATATACTTGTTTTTTTTATGGTTCAATTCTTTACGATGCATGAAATTTTACATGCGTACCGTTTTTGAGTCTTCGACGAAAAAAACACCTTCCCTTCTTTTCATGCTTCGTGAAGAAGAATTTTCATTTATCAGAACAATATCCATAGTGTTCTTATGAAGAATGTCCAAGCTTCGTGAAAATATCTTCCGAAGCTACACTCCGAAGATCAATATTGTATCTCCTTGTGACTCAGCATGATTTTCCCTTTTTCAAAGCATTTTTTCGAAGATCGATATTGTGCCCCTTTCTTGTGCCATATGCAACATGATGTATGATGCTTATGCTATGCGAAATGATGTGATGATGTTATGTTATGTAAAATGGTATTTATTCCGAAGATACACGGACATCCCTGCAATAAAACACAATCTTTTTAAATCAGCGTTGACTTTTCGCTGTAAGCCTCCCTTAGGAGCTTCTTCGCCTTTTACTTCAGCGGAATCAACGTTTATTTTTCGCTGTATGCCTCCCTTAGGAGCTTCTTCGCCTTTTACTTTCGGCGGTATTCGCGTTGACTTTTCGCGCTTCGCCTTTTACTTAGGCGGTATCAGCGTTTATTTTTCGCTGTAAGCTCTGCATTCCCTTTGGAACGACTTCTGAGCAGAAAACTTACACTGCGCTCCCTTTGGAACGGCTTTTTGTAACTTCAGCAAACTTACTCTGCGTTCCTTAGAACGACTTTTTGTTGCTTCGAAAAATTCATACCGTGCCTTTTAAAATAAATTTTTGATAATTCGAAGGTCCTCCTTGCTATCGCAAATCTTTAAGCTTCAACAATTTAAGCCTGTGGAGAAGATATATTTTCCTTGTGGCAGACAACGAAACTATTACATGAGATTTTAAAAAGTGTCCTTTATTACACAGAAAATAAAACTGAATGGGAAAGACTACTATCAAGGTAGGATATTTGTCAATAAATGTGCTTCGACTCTGGCACAGTGCTATTGACTGTGCGAGCTTCGGACTGTTCTCTGAAGTCCCTTTGATGTTGAGCATATTGGCCCCCTTCTGGCTGCTGGCCTTGTTGCAGCGGTGGTGGAGGCGGAGGTTGTTGCCAAGAAGCTTGAGGTTGACTCGCCGAAGCAACAGAAACTGCAGGGTGATTGCCTACATATTCTGGGATGTAAGGCGAATGATACGAAGCAGTGTGCATGATCTGCTTCGGCTGACCCTGTTGTGCTGCAGCTTCAGCTATCTCCTTTTGCTTCTGGATGGTAATATGGCACATCCTGGTGGTATGGCCCTTGTTTTCACCACAAAACAAGCAAAATGTTCTTCTTGGTTGATCTCCAAATCTTCCGCCGAAGCCCCTGGCGCCTCTGCCTCTTGGAGCTGGCAGCCGGAAGGAGCTTTGCTGTTGCCCCGAAGCCTGTGAGGAGCACTGTGGCCTTTGCTGCTGACTCCCCTTATCATCATTTTGAGTAGAGTTGTGAATTGACCTGACGTGCCTCGGATAAAATCTTCCTCCGAAGCCCCTGGTCATTTCGGAAAACCTGAAAGCTTCCTCCCTTCTTTGACGAAAATCATTATCAGCCCGAATATACTCGTCCATCTTCTGGAGCAGCTTCTCCAAAGTTTGAGGAGGCTTCCTACCAAAGTACTGAGCTGAAGGTCCTGGCCGAAGTCCCTTGATCATGGCCTCAATTACAATTTCGTTGGGCACTGTTGGCGCCTGTGCCCTCAAACGTAAGAACCTCCGGACATACGCCTGAAGGTATTCTTCGTGATCCTGGGTGCACTGGAATAGAGCTTGAGCAGTGACCGGCTTCGTCTGAAACCCTTGGAAGCTGGTTAACAACATGTCCTTCAGCTTTTGCCATGAAGTGATTGTTCCTGGTCGAAGGGAGGAATACCAGGTTTGAGCAACACTCCTGACAGCCATAACAAAAGATTTTGCCATGACTGCAGTATTGCCACCATACGAAGATACGGTTGCTTCGTAGCTCATCAAAAACTGCTTTGGGTCTGAATGGCCGTCAAACATGGGGAGCTGGGGCGGCTTGTAGGACGAAGGCCAAGGTGTAGCCTGCAGCTCAGCGGACAGAGGAGAGGCATCATCAAAAGCAAAATTTCCATGATGGAAATTCTCATACCAGTCATCTTCGTTGAAAAAACCCTCCTGATGAAGGTCCTTGTGCTGAGGCTTTCGGTTCTGCTCATCCTGAGTAAGATGACGAACTTCTTCAGAGGCTTCGTCTATCTGCCTTTGCAGTTCTGCTAGCCTAGCCATCTTTTCCTTCTTCCTCTGCACCTGTTGATGAAGCATCTCCATGTCTCTGATTTCTTGGTCTAGCTCATCCTCTTGCGGTGTCGGGCTGACAGCCTTCCTCTTCTGGCTTCGGGCCTCCCAAAGAGAGAGAGTCTCCTGATTAGGGTCCAGCGGTTGCAGAACTGCAGCCCCAGTTGCTGAAGCCTTCTTCGGCGCCATAGCGAAGATTTATGATTGCCGAAGATGTTCCAAACTCAAAGAGTGGAAGTGAGTTCACCGAAGGTGGGCGCCAATGTTGGGGACTTGTTCTCAAATGCTATGAGTTAAGAACAAGGCAACATAAAAAATGTTAAACGTCAAAGTCCTTCGTCCTTCGAAGCATTATTTCCCTTGGGATATAATGATTTTCGAACGAAGGTTATGAAGGACAAACCTTCATCAACACAACACATCATAATGAAGAAGGAATCATATGTAGTACAAGAGATATCATAAACAGTTTTGTATAATTATTAATTCATTTCTATCTTATTATTATAGGAAAGTGGAAATGATATCAAATTACAAGCGTACCTTCGGCTCGAAAGAAGGTAAAAGTACAAGCGAGATGTAAAAGTAAATGCCAAGTCAGCGTAAACAGTACGGGAGCACTGTTCACCTATTTATAGGCACGGGACGCAGCCCATGTAAAATTACATCCATGCCCTTTACATTTGGTAGTAATTCTATAGTAATCCACCAAGGTCTGAATAGCCTTTTCATCTTTAAGTCGGTTTCATTTTCTGCTATCACGCCGAAGCTTTCCTGCTCACGGCTTCGGCGCTGTATCAACCTTAGTATTCTTTGGGCTTCCCCCACTGTGATATCGATTCGAGTCCGAAGATACCTGTTCACACATTATACTCCCGAAACATTGTTTAAATCATATTTTTGAGGACCTTCGGAAGCCGAAGGCCCCCAACAGGAGTTATCAGAGAGGTAAAATACCCAGAATGGCTGGCTAACACTGTTATGGTAAAAAAGACCAATGGCAAATGGAGGATGTGTATCGATTTTACTGATCTCAACAAGGCCTGTCCGAAGGACGAGTTTCCATTGCCAAGGATAGATTCCCTAGTTGATGCAGTAGCTTCATCAGAGCTTATGAGTCTGCTGGATTGTTATTCAGGCCATCATCAAATTTGGATGAAGAAGGAGGATGAGCCGAAGACCAGCTTCATAACCCCTAGTGGAACATATTGTTACCTTCGGATGCCTGAGGGGCTCAAGAATGCTGGAGGAAGCTTCAGCAGAATGACAGCGAAGGTTCTTCAATCTCAGATAGGCAGAAATGTGCTAACTTATGTTGATGATATCATTGTAAAAAGCACGAAGCAAGAGAATCACATTACTGATCTGCAGGAGACCTTCACTAATTTTAGACAGGCCGGTTTAAAGTTGAATCCAGAAAAATGTGTCTTCGGAGTGAAGAAAGGGAAATTTCTTGGCTGCCTAGTTTCAACAAAAGGGATTGAGGCTAATCCAAATAAAATCGAAGCTATCCTTCGAATGGAACCACCAAGTACAAAGAAGGGAGCTCAAAGATTGACAGGAAGACTGGCATCTCTCAACAGATTCATATCTAGATCAGCAGAGAGAAATTTACCATTTTTCGAAGTGCTGAAGTCAGCCGAAGTTTTTCAATGGGGACCAGTCCAGCAGAGAGCCTTCGAAGAGCTGAAGCAATATTTGATAGACCTAACAACACTAACTCCACCAACGCCAGGGGCTCCTCTGTTACTATATGTGGTAGCTTCGCACTCAGCGGTGAGTGCAGCACTTGTTCAGGAGAAGCTTGAAGGCCAAGTCAAAAAGCAAGCTTCAATATACTTTGTATCCGAAGTTCTTAGTTTATCAAAGAAAAATTATACAGAATTAGAGAAGGTGTTGTATGCTGTTTTGATGGCCTCCAGGAAGCTTCGGCACTACTTTCAAGCATACAATATAGTTGTTCCTTCTTCGCAACCATTGAAGGACATTATGAGAAATAGAGAAGCTACTGGAAGGATTGGAAAGTGGGCTACGGAGCTTAATGAATTCTGCATTGATTATGTGCATAGATCTTCGATTCAGTCCCAGGCGTTAGCTGACTTCATTGCTGGCTGGACGCCAGGGGCTCAGGTAGAAGAGGCAAGTAAAGATGCCGAAGCATGGACAGTATTCTGCGATGGTTCTTGGGGAACCTTCGGAGCAGGGGCAGCCGCTGTGTTGGTCGCACCCTCTAAAGTTAAAACTTGCTACGCAGCAAGACTAGATTTTAGCTGCACAAATAACATTGCTGAGTACGAAGCTTTACTTTTGGGTCTTCGGAAGTTAAAGGCAATGGGAATCAGAAGGGCGGTTCTTAAAACTGATTCCCAGGTTATCTCCGGTCATATTGACAAGAGTTGTAAGGCAAGAGACCCGAAGCTTGAGAAGTATTTAGATATGGTTCGAAGGATTGAAGCTTCCTTTGAAGGGTTTTCTGTAAAAAATATTCCTCGAGGAGAAAATGAACATGCCGATTTGCTAGCCAAGTCAGCAGCACAGGGGCTGTGTGACGAAACCTCCCAAGTCATTAGGCCCACCTACAGTTGTCCTTGTCCAACAGACATCAGACAACCCTGTAGATGTTCCTGAATTACTTGACAAGTTCGGTATCTTTTTCCTTACCTTTCCAGGAACGTTTCACCCGTCTGACAGACAGTATGTTCATCGAAGATGCGGAAATGCGGAAGTGATTACATAAACTTACATTTATTTAAAAAGTAAGAGTAAGTTATTTAGTACAGACCAGAGTGTAAAGCGAGTGCTGAAAAGTATTATTACAATACCTGGGAGGCAAAAACTCCTCCCATTAAGTTCTTTACATAAAAGTTTTTAAGGAGGACCCGGTCCTCCAGCAGCTTCATTCTTGATTGTCCTCATTTTTCACCACCTTGGTACAAAAACAACACAAGTTTGTTGTCTCCTCACCTAAAAACAACGGGGGAATAAACCCTGAGTATGGGATTACTCAGCAAGTCTTACCCGACTAAAGAAAAGACTCTCAAGGGTATGCTAGTTAAATGGGAGTCAAGGTATGGCTTATCAAGAATTAAAGACTCTGTTTTGCAGAAAAGCTTACTATGAGTGGATCCTTAAAATCCAGTTTTAAATTTTCAGTTAAGTAGAGTTACCTGCATCTAGAGTTCTTTCTACCCTAGTTCAAACACTTGTCCTGAACTAGCCAATTTCTCGTTAATACCTTTATCTTTAGTGGAGTGCTACGTGTAAGTTAGTGGCCAAGTCTCCATAACCGCGGAGGTACGGCGATCCAAATCGATTATACTCAGCTGAGGATCTCCGATCACACGACATATGTAGCACTTAACCCTTGCATATGTCAACCCGCCACCGAGTTTCTTAAGACCAGATCAGGTTCACGCAAACCGAGAGCACAGATACACCACTGTCCAGCCTCTTGCCATGGAGGGTACACGCTACTCTCGCCACTGCTCCACGCCCATTTCGTGTTATCTTATTCTGGCCTTAGTCTGCCCGAGGCAAAGC
Source organism: Zea luxurians (assembly GCA_029449295.1). Classification (NCBI taxonomy): domain Eukaryota; kingdom Viridiplantae; phylum Streptophyta; class Magnoliopsida; order Poales; family Poaceae; genus Zea; species Zea luxurians. The sequence goes on from JAOPSE010000053.1 coordinate 17,248,949, forward strand.
TTACCCATGACGAGGCATGTGACCAGTTAAAGGGTCCTCGGTCAGCAGGCTTACATCGAGACGGCCCTTAATCGACTCAGATGGAGACACTACACCGAGACTCTCTTTCTCATGCAAGTCACCCGCCCGGTCTCAGCTTAATCATTTAACCCCAAAGGTTGGTACCTGGCAGAGGTACATCTTTTCCGATGTTGGACCCATCATGGCCATGATGGATCCACCATCAAGTTTTGTTTTCAAAAACATCCCAACCCCTTTTGCCACATCATCTTTTGTAAACACAAAGCATTTTGTTTTTACTAAAGCAAGGCTAAGCATAAAGAAAATCCTTTGTAAACAGGGATTTCAAGGAAGGTAGTCAAATCCAAGGAAGGTAATGCAGGAATTGTTTAAGCAATCAACACCTATTACCTAGTGCATCAAGCAAGTGAAAAAGATATTAAAACACAAGGGGGGTGGCAAATGCACCGGGGCTTGCCTTTGTTTATGGGTGAGTTAGGCTTAGGTCCACAAATATCGAAGTAGAAAACAATTCTCAGCCTGAGTGTCCAAAGGTGGTGGTACTTGCTCTTCAGTGGCTTCCACTTCTTCCTCGTGTTCTAATCATAACCATACATATGTATATAAGAACGAATGCCATGTAATGCTCATGAGAGTGCAAAGATAATATAAACTTATTATCTAAGTCTTGAATACAACTTTCCTTCACGGTACTCCGAGAACTTAGGGTTTCCGGAGTCGGTAAAGGAGTTCACAGGGTAGGGGGTTTTGGGTTCTAGTTATCAAACATGGTCCAAATCAATTCAAACTCTACGCAAGGCTTCTACATAATGTGGGGAGTTCATATAAAAATTTTGAATATTTTTGGCATTACTATTAATTCTCTAAAATTCCAGAACTATTTCTTTAAGCTATTTTAAATGCCCTAAAATTCCTAATTTAACCTAAAAATCATGAAACTATTTTATTAAATTTTAGGGAAACTAAGAAGCCTAGGAAAATTGGTTTCACAATTTTAGGATTTTTCTACATTTTTCTGTAATTGTTTTAGCTTTGGAATAAAAAGAAAAGGAAAAACTGGTGAATAGTTCTGGGCTGATTTCAGCCCAGCGGCCCAGTTCAGAGGGAAAAGACACGTGCGCGCCCGTGCCCGTGGGGCAGATTTGCGTAGAGGCCCTCGGAGTTCTGGGTAACAGGAAACAAGTTCTTTTATTATTCCTATGTGTCGCTGACGGTTTACAGAAAGCCCCCTTGATTTCTATTTCTTCGCACGGCCAAGTCCACGACGACGGTGAACGCAGTCCGCGCTCCGGTGAGCCATTGTACCGGCCGATTGGGGCAACGGCTAGGTTCTCCGAGCAAGAGACATGAAATCGGGGCTACCTTGATCATTTCCCCCAACTTAATTGCGCTAATGATCAACTAAGGAGCTCTGGCCACGGTGACCGAGAGCATGGCGGCTAGATCGTCGTGTTCCCGGCGACTGGTGGGTCTCCTAGTTTAAATTGAAGGCTCGGCAAGCATCACAGAGCAACCAGAGTGCTCAAACAAGGGAGAGAGAGAGATGAACTAACCAGATTGGGGCTGACCGCGGTGAGATTGGGTTCACAGTGTTCTTGAACTAGATTGGGGAGAACGTGAAATTGGAGAGCTGTGGGAATAATCGGAGCTAAGAGTGGGTTCTCTGGACGCACAATTACCTAGAGGAATGGGCTGAGGCTTCAATTTATAGGCAGCTTCGTCGGTGGCGCTCAATTTGGTCGAGCAACGCGGGCGACCGGAAATAAGAGAGAACCGTGGCGCAGTGAATTCGTGTCCGCAGTCGTGGCGTGCTCACCGGCGATGGTTTGACGGCTGTAAGGAGCCACGGCGACGCGGTGGAAAAGCAAAGCCACGCGGCGCAAGGCCGAGAGGCGGTGGCTCACCGGCGAGCTAATCCGCTCCGCCGCAAAGTAAAAGAGAACGCCACGGTGAGTCATCGGAGTGATCTCCAGCACACCGCCGGCAAGGATCTTTCATCGTATGTCCTTATCCACCCACCCTGAGCACAAGTTGGGCCGGCGACGGCACGAATTGCGGCAAAATCGGTCGTCGGCGATGGGTCAGTCGCGCTGGCGGTCTGATCCAGCTTTGCTACTGTACCATGGCGAGTACCTAATCAGAACAGCTGACAGAGCAACTTCAGAGCCATTTTTCTCCAATTTTTGCATTACAACTTTGTCATCTATCTGCACCAAAGTTGTAGGGCTATCATCCAACTATAATTTTGCTACAAGGTGCTTTCACAAAAAGTCACTGGTTCATGCTTAAAATTAAGCCCTAAGTTCATGTCATCCCACTGTTAATCTGAATTTCAGACTTCAAGCAGTCTGACAGTCCCAACTTTAGGCTCAATTATCTACAGTTTTCTCTTAACAACTATGCTCACACCCTTAAGCAAAGTTGTTCTCCTATGATTAGGCTATAATTTTGATGGTGGTAACCTAGGGCAAGATCTCTTTTGTTTAGAAGTTACAAGGTCACAAAGATGAGCACAATACACTGAAATTCAGACTTAGTCAAAAGAGTTCAAATGTGGCTCTTTTGCAAATAAGTCCAAAACTCAGGGTTTGGCTTGCAAATCATCCTAAATGTGAACCATGTGACTTAAGATACTTATTTAACTTGGTTTTTGCACTTTAGTCCAAAAGTGGACTAATTTTGCACATAAGCCCCTAGGTTTTAGTTTTAGGGTTTTCCAGGGTTTTCAATTAGGGTTTCTGGTATCCCAGGGGTCTAAGTGTAATTCCACTTAAGTCTTGGGATCATTTTATGACTATTCCCCTAAAGCCTTTTAGGTTTTCTCAACTTGGGTTATGTTTTACCCTTTTAATCCCTATGTAGGGTTAAGTTCCCTATCCAGGGTTCTATTTTGCAAAATACAAAACAATACAACTTGTTTGAAATTTTTACACTAGTAAAATGCACTCTAGTGTGTCAAACATATGCAATGCCAATGTTTATGATGCATCATGCTCAAGTTTAGTTACAGTAACACCAGGGTGTTACATCCTTCCCCCATAAAGAATCTCGTCCCGAGATTAAAAGTCCTAGGGTGAGTAATGGAAAAGGGAAATGTTGTTCACAGTTGTTAAGTTCCCTTATTGCTGGTAGCAAGGCATGGGGTGGTGTGGGGGGTTCACCTCTTTATGTATCAGTAGCTTATACACACTCTACAAAATTAACATGAGGCTAGAAAGCCTGGGAAATTCTTATTCAAAAAGTCTTGAGTTTCCCATGTAGCCTCTTCTTCAGAATATTGGTTCCACTGTATCTTATAGAACTTGAGAGTTTTTCTCCGGGTAACCCTGTCCTTTTGATCCAGAACTCGAATAGGATGTTCCGAGTATGTTAAATCTGGTTCCAGGACAACATCTGTTACTTCAACGGTTCGATTGGGAACCCGAAGACACTTCTTCAATTGTGACACATGGAACACATTATGTACAGTAGACAATGCTTCGGGGAGCTGAAGTCGATACGCCACTGGCCCATATCTTTCAAGTATAGGAAATGGACCAATGTACCTGGGTGCAAGCTTTCCTTTTATCCCGAAATGCGATACTCCCTTCATTGGTGAAACCTTCAAGTAGACATAGTCCCCTTCAAGAAAATACAAGGGCATTCGCCGTTTGTCTGCATAGCTCTTCTGCCGAGCTTGGGCTTTCTTCAGATTATGAATAATTTTCTGAACCTTTTCCTCGGCCTCCTTCACTATATCAGGCCTAAAGAAATACCTTTCTCCAGGTTAGACCAATTTAGCGGAGTTCGACATCGTCGCCCATATAAGCTTCAAAAGGTGCCATCTTGATACTTTCTTGATAGCTATTATTATATGAAAACTCCGCCAAAGGCAAACATTCATCCCATTTTGGTGAGAAGTCCAGAACACATGCTCGCAACATATCTTCGAGTACTTGATTAATCCTCTCAGTCTGTCCACTGGTTTGTGGATGATATGCCGAACTATGGAGCAACTTAGTACCCAAGGATTTGTGAAGTGCTTCCCAAAACTTGGCTACAAATTGAGGTCCACGATCCGACACTATGGTCTTCGGAACACCATGCAGACTAAGAATACGAGCAATGTACAATTGGGCGTAGACAGTAACCGGGGAATCTGTCTTGACCGGCAGAAAGTGAGCAATCTTCGTAAGCCGATCAATTATAACCCAGATAGAATCATACCCTTTTGCA